>VKOC01029567.1:0-13157 GCA_009364415.1 Spea multiplicata
ATTTTAAACTTCGCCCCAGGCGGCGTTAAGTCTTCAGCCGGCCCTGATGGGGTTGACGGAAAGGACTAACAGGGCTGGATTAACTGCGGAGCACACAGAGCAATTGCTCCTTGGCCCTGGCACTATTTGTCCCATGAAATGGACGATCCAATTGAATCCTGTTAGTTAATCTTGAAAGCATCCCCAGCTGTACAGTGTAGTGGAGGATGAGGCTGTGAGGGTGTGTGCGTATGTATGTGTGCATGTGTTGTTTGTGTATGGATGTTCGTATGTGTTGAGCACAAAATAGACAGAGGATGAAAAATGTAAAAGGTAGGCAAGCAAGATTAAAAAAAAGAGAATGAAGATAGAAAAAGGGAGGAAAATATATCAGCAAAGTGAGGTGAAAAAAACAGACCGGAGAAAAGAAATGTCCAAAGAAGGAGGAAAGAATAGACCAGAAGGAAAAAAGGCAGAGAAATAAGAGAGGGGAAAACACATTACTAAGGGCAAGAAAACCAGAGAGGAAGAAAAGCAAGAGAAGTTAACTTTACATACAAAAAGTATTCACTTTTTAATCATGCATTAAAAAAAGGTTAAGTATGTCTAGTGGAAATGACGTGCGGATCTTTGATTTATGTTTATGTCTGATCAGCAACATGCTACCTCTGTAATATCTACAAAATAACTAAAATCCACCAAAAATTGAAAACGAAGAAGGGGGATTATGCCTCATATATTGCACTGCTTCTGCTCGAAATATATGGAGCAGAAATCTCCATTTTTTTATTGCTATTATACTAATATATACGAGATGCTTCTTACCGTTTACCTTTTTTGTTTTGTTTTAGGTAGGCCTTTATACCTCCGTAACAAATGTAATACTGTGCCGAGCAGATACGGCATAACTAAACGAGCAATGTGTATTTAATTTTTAACTACTTATTCACCGATATTAACGATGGTAATTATATTCAGATAAAAGTTTTGTTTTAGTGAGTTTTGGCTGTAATGGTTTGTGAATAGTCTTTTTTTTATGTGAAGGGGAATTTTATGAGTGTGGTCCAACATTAATTTTCTTCTATTTATTCTATTTCCTAGAAACTAGGGATCCTGCAGGGTAGATACATAACACAGTATGAACATTAGATACTAAGCCATAATTAGCACATAATTATTGTGCGCTGTACAGGTAGCTGAGTAATAAATACCACAGTAACTTTTATTTAGACATTAATTGAGTGTCTTTCTGTGGGTAGATGTGGTTCATTTTTTATTGAGCAGCTCTTAAGCCGGGGACTAATAAACAGGGGCCAGTCACAAACTATTAATTCAGTATTTGTAAGGCTGGCTAGCATTCAGCCTGAATAATAAGGGTAATTTACTAATGAGTTGTTCTTCGGCTAGCATTAGAAAGCCACATTAATGGGTATTGGGTATGATACTATAGATACATTTTGTTTAATGTATAGTAATGTACTCATTTATATGAGGTTTACATAGTAACTTGTGTAAAATACATTATTCTAACACTTTGGTAAATAATTCTCAACCGGTCCCAAAGGGACTAAAAGAAATGCATCCCTCTTTGGCCATTCCAAATGTCGGATGGTATGATGTCATGTATGTTTTCTAATTACTTTCAATTGATTACACTAATTAAGTCATCCTGCGGTTTACCAATGCTTCCCCCAGGTTTCCGCTGCATTCATACACCCATTTAAAACTGTTTTGTGTTTATTTTGACATTGTTGTCCATTTCTACAGAAACTGGTGCCAAGTGTGTGACATTTAATGGAATAAACTCTTTTACTTTGAGGACTGCACTGAAAGCAGTAACACAGGGGTCATCAATTACCTAATGGCTCTCAGTCACAATCCATCAGACACACACTGAAGCAGCGGACTAAGTGGTAACTTTAGCTGCCAATTCGGAATACACTCATTCTTTTCAACATATGGTGCTTAGCCTTGCATGTTTACAATTCGGCAGACTGGAAGTGATACCCTTTCTTATTACGGCTGTTTAAAATGCAGCTCATTATATGAGAAAAGGTTTTTATTTACAGATCGTCATCTGCAAAACGTGTTATAGATTCTTATTGAACGAAGTATCTGTTTTCTTTTTATCATTATGGGGACACTGGTCTATATATATATATATATATATATATATATATATATTATATATATATATATATATGTTCTTTTAGGAATAATGCATTTTGTTTTTTCCACATGCAAATTGTGCAGGAGTTCATTTTTTTAATTCAAGTTTTGTCTAATTTCCCACCTCCCTTGCCTACTACGATTGATTTAAATGTGATCTCCGCTCGCATACATATGGGGTAATTGGACTTATGCTACTGTGCATTCATCAATATACTGTATTTGAAACAGAGGGATACTTTTTGTAGTTAGTGGGTAAGGATTTAGCATATTTTAATATGACTTTATAAACTTATGTAAATAGGGCTTTTAAAAGAAAAAGGGCTTTTAGAATTGAATGTATAAACTCATTCCTGCGGTTTCTATGCGTGTGTTATGTGACTTTTAGTGCTGTAGAACACAGTGATACACTCATACCCTGCCAAGATTATGAGCTCCTAGAAAAGAGGGACATCAGGAGAGGACAGTGGGTCAGAAGGATCTGGGATCTGGGTCCCAAACCTCCAGTGCCCCTCATTAAATAGGAATACCTGAAAGGTATAAGCATGTGTAATGCATACCCCCCAGTATATTAAATGGCAAAAGAGGGACAGTTGTTTTGGGGTTGAGATATGTGAGCTTCTAGAAAAGAGGGATATCAGAGGAGATAAGAGGGACAAAGTTGTTTGGTTTCAAAAGAGGGACAGTCCCGTTGAAACGTTGTTGGAACTCAGGAGTGGAGACAAGGCTAATCCGCATAGGGTAATCATGACACTGAAATTAAGTCACTGGAACAAGCCCGATTTTATAACGAGAGTCTGGAAAGTCAAAAGCCAAATCGGGAGCCTGAGATGGAGTCACTAGAAGTAAGCTCACTGCGAGTAATGCCTGGAATTGGCGTATTCACAAGTGGAGGACCGCTAGACTGCGGAGGTGGGGGTTTGTCGCTGGGCATTACTGTTACCATACAGAAGTTCTTACATGTGGGAAGTATGGTAACGTAATTTTAGAAGGAGATGGGGGAAAGAAGATGGGTTGCTTCTGGGTTCATTGGAGAAAAGTTCTGATACCTTACATAATAAATTAAATGGTGTTTGGCCATCATCCGTTTCCTTGTGGCATGTAGCACCATGTAGTCCATTGAAAATAAACACTAGAACAACATGGGTTTTGTCTAATATTAGACATGACATAATGAGCATAAATTTGGCCTTTGAAGTTATGGGTTTTATTCACAAAGAAATGTAATACAACATCATTAAAAACATAAAAAAATAAGAATGTTATATTATAAATTAAGGGAGTCTAGAACAATATTTTTGTTGATGGACATTCCCTTTAAAAAAATTTGGTCTAGGATCACAAGCTGTGCCAGCACCAGGACAATGAGCCACACAGTTCTTAACATCTCGCCTTGTGTACTTTGAATACATAAAATGCCAAATTATTTAGGATAACATTGCTAATGCACTTTTATCCAGAATGCCGTACAAATGTGACCTTTATTTTTGCCCAACATTGAAATGTCACATTGCTATATTGCCGAGAAGATAATGATCATCATAACAGCTTTTATGTTGATCTTCAAGTCTTTTCGTGCAGCAAGGTTCATAAAGGTTATCGTGGATAAATCATTTAGAGGGATATGGTTATATATAGTCACTGTTCCCCGGCAGAAAAATATTTTTATTTTTTTAATGTCATGCTGGACGGTGATAGAATATTACTCTTTTAAAATAAAAGCAACAGAAATATCACCAGCATTATACATGTAATGACAGTTTTACAGTGCTACCTTTTTTGTTTTAAGGTAGAATATGTCTGCACAAGATAAGGGTGTGCTAATATATTACTAGAGTGTGTGTGAGTGTATGGTGTTAGAGTGAATGTGTATGGGTTAGCATATGGTATTAGAGTGAGTGTGTGGGTGTGAGTATACAGTGTAGAGTGAGTATGTGTTACTTACAGGTGCCAAAGGAATTCTGCACCAAGGTGTCAGTTATTCTATGCTCAACCCTTTAGATTGATTACAATAGATTACAAAAAAGAAAAAATAAGAAACATAGCTATAGGTAACAAATTAATTTATTTCAAAGGTGCTAGACAGACTTGGGGTCCGGGACCAAACTACCAAAACAGAACGGATTTTAAGTTTGGCTCTTCCCTTTTTGCCAAGCTGGAGCCATGCGGTGAAACCCACACTTGCCCTACCAGCTAGAATTCCTAAGCAAACATATCACACAATGCATCACAAGGACACACAATCTAATATTACAATTTCCTACATTTCTAATATTATTGTCTGTCTCTCTGCCAAAGCTTACAATGCACACTAACTACAGGTCTGTCCGGCCTGGGACATTCCACTAAGGAATCGATTCAAAGACACGTAGGCTAGACAGGGACAAAATAGGCAGACTAGACAGGGCTGAATGGTTCGTATCTGCTGGCAAATTCTATGATTCTTTGTTACACTAAAGACGCCTAGTTATAGCTGCAGTACATGTTTGGTGTATATTCAGAAACCTGCTAAAAACAACACTAAAAGCTCCAGTGACTCAGAGACCTTTGTCAAGAAGCCTCCAAATACCGCACAAGGATGACATACACATATTGCTGCCGTTACGACCTGGCAATAGCTGTCTGTTCCCATATGATCAGAAAGGAAGGTTTATGTGTGCCACCGGTAAATGTTGCTGATGGATATGTTGTAGTTATATGACCTGGATGTGCGCCGAGTTGGTATGGAATCTGAAAACAGAGCTTTGGAACAGATAAGGAAAAATTCCCTACTTATATTTGTTCAAGTGTAACTTTTATATATATATATAATATAAAAAATAATAAATAACTTTTATATAAGTTATATCCATAAGTATATATTGTGAAAAGTCAAAACAAAAAGCCTTCCAATAGCCATATTCAATGTAACGTAGATAAATATCACTGTAGCTGCAGGTGATAATAAACCCACTGTGATACTAGGCAGTGGTGCTGACACTTTGCAGACTAGGGTTATGGGGCAGTTATGGTAACCTAGAGCTATAATAGGGAGTTTTTGTGCTGTCTAACTATTTAGGGAGGTATTCTTCCCGTACAATTACTGCAATTAGGTTTTTAGCACCAATTACCGTATATCCCTACCTGCTCACTTGTATATTTTCTGAGCACCATCCTCCTGTACATTGTTGGAAAGGGACTTTGCGTCACACCATACAACAATTATCTGTGCCAAAAATTATTTTCTTCAGCAGTTTTTGGGGCCATTGAGTGAACATAATGATAGAAAACAAATAATTTTGTACATTTCAAGGGTAATGTTTTTCACCAGCTGAAATAATCTATTTGCATATATATTAAATTTGATTTGATAGATAAAGTTGAAGTTGGACTAATAGCACTTTTCAGGACATGAATAGGTTGGGATAATCATCATATCCCCACGGGAAACACATGAATCATCTGATGATCCTGAGCAGTAAATTGGAAGTCAACTCACATCAATTGTATGACAGCAAGATGCGTCTCTCCCAATAGGTGAACTACTTCTGTGTGGGATGTACATCTTTATTTTATTTTTATGCCTCTGATGACACACAGATCAGTTTTAGATAAAGTGATGAAATAAAATAAGGAACAAAAGATGGAGTACATATTACCCTACGTGACTGTTTGATTCTGGAGCTCCAGTTCAGAGCATCGCAGTAAGACCAGGTGGAAGGTGTGGTGGAGGTCTGTACTGACATTGATCCCCACTGACCACAAAAGCGAAACCCTTTGGCAATTATGTTGGAAGATGGGATACTGGCCAAAAAATATTGACTGCCCCACGAAAATCAAGAGATTTGGGAAAGGTGTTTATTTTTTCAAAACATATACTGTAGCAGTCTGTAAATGGTTGATGTAGTTGCCTTGAAGTGACTACCAAGTTTGAGGTAGGTTGGTATTATGGTGTTGAGATTTGTAACAACTGTTGGATGATATAATTTACACAGTTCTGATCTTTTTTGTTATTTCACATAATCATGCAACTATCATAAGAGAAAAACACTGTAACTGACTCACATTCTTTAATCACATGAAAAAATCCAGAAAAAAATGGTGTTTTAAGAAGCTTTCTTGGCAACACCCTCAGCTTCTAATGTCACAGGTATACCTGGTCAAAAATTATCAATGAGGCAAAAATGTACATAATTAAAGCATTATGCACGTCCGGAGGTAAATATGTTTTTGACTACAAGGAGAAGCACTGTGTGATCTCTACAAGATTCCGTTGTATTTAATTCTACGCATTCTCCAGTCTAGTAGAACTTTGTTTGACTTTGGTAGAGTGCAAATGGTATGACAGGTAAACACTACATTTCCAGAAGAGCAATACAATGCAAATGTGGTTCAGCTCACTTTGTTGTCACTACTGCTGGTGACCAGATAGCTTATGGACATTCCTAGGAACTCTCCAAGGTAGACTACCCATAGCTCTCCCTCCTCTGCGGGAGTGACTTTGTCAGGGACAGGGTTCATTCCACGCACAGCCTTGCACCATGTAGGGACAGGGTGAGCTCCAAAAGCTTTTAATGGTGGAGAGTGGGTGTCAGGACTCGGGTAAGCATGTTGCGTTGGTGCCCAGTTGCAACGAATACCAGGGGCTCTGTCTGGACCCCACAATGCACGATACCAGATGAGAAGGTACAGACAGGCCAAGAGAAAACACGCACATGGCTGGATGTATTAGAAATCTATATTGGATTGTGCTGCATGATTGGGTACTACAAACAGGACTGGTTTATACAGAAGAACAAGAAACAGGCTGTAGGTAATGCATGGTTGTAAAGTCTCTTGACAAGTTGCTGCAGCTGGAAACACAGCTGAAGTCATACAAGGAACACTGTGGCTGTATGGCACCTTGGACTCGGAAAGGGAACAGGCCCCTCGGACTTGGATCATAGACTGGCAGGGGGAGTGGAGACCCTTAGGAATGGCACATGGCAGGAAGCCCTCAGGTGATAAGCCAAATCAGGTATCCATGAGAATGATAACAAACAAGCCAAATCAGAACCAGAAGGTCAGGATGAAGCTGCTATTAGAACTATAGGACCAGGACACCGAGCCACAGCAGTAGACTTCTTACTCTGCAATGCAAAGGTCCAGACAGAAGGGCAGAGCAGGTATATTAAGGCAGACTAAAACCCAGGTAACATGGCTCAGCTGATCAGATAATTAGTAGCAGGGGTGCTGCTGAGAAGACAGGGTGGCCACTAGTGGCTGGAAGTGGTAATTATCACATGGCCCCGGTTGGCAGGGTGGAATCCAGACAGTGGGTGAGAAATGGGCAGGTAGTGGACATGCCAAATGCTGCTCCCATGGATGGAGAAAGAAAAAAAAACAACCTAGAGAAGAAGGGCTTCACTTGTAGACTCTGGGTCAAACCTGGAGAATTCTCAGGTATACGTATGGATGTATGTCTCACTAGCCATAAGCCTATATTGCTCATGGGAAAATGTATCACAATGAAACTTTCTCAGGGTAAATTGGTTCTATAATCTGTACAAAGAACCGTATTTCATGACACAACCAGACACAATTTAATAATCAAACGTGCTAGATGTTTTGGTAAATAGTCTTCAAATGAGGTAAATAAAAATTTTAATTAGTGTATATTTGTCTCTTCAGACCACACTTGTATAAGAAATTATACAAGGCTATTAGACAGATGGCAGCAGAAACACTATATGAGTCTATAAGTTCTCAACCACCCTGAAAAAAAACAATTACAGCAAAAAAAAAAAAATATTGGCTGATTCATTCATAGTTCATTTTTAACTTTTTTTTTTAAACTAGACAAATGGCTATATTTAACTTTTAAATGCAAAAATGTTACCCATCTTGACTATTAATTGCATGAAACAAACATATAAGGAAAGAACAAGCTGCTTGCCCTGTGTGCCTCTCTTTTACCGCGGGGTCTTATGACATCATTTTACATGACCCCACCATGTTGCCACCGTGAGTCTGAAGAATTTTGGACTGGCCCAGGGGGCAAGTGCTTGCCTGCCTCCTGGGCCAGCTTGCCCCTGTTGGCCTGGCGTGAAACAAGGCATTTTGATTGCTATTTGAAACAAGGCCACCCAGATATAAACACACATTGAGGACTAGGAGTTTTACCTTAAAAATATTCTGTCACATTGGATTTATTGGAAATACCGTGAAATCACGGTCTGCGTTACAATTAATATTTTAGAAATACAATTCTATTTAATTTTCCACCAGTGTGTGTTTTCCTTCAGAGATCAAACAATTTTGTGCCTTCAAAGGGGAACTGAGTGAATTGTAACAAAATGTTTTTAAAAGGCTTGAGATGATTGCTATTTTCAATCAGTTTAAGCTAGAACATTTATTAATGTTCCGCTTCATGAAGCTTTTCTGTCTGATCACTTCGGCTGCGCTCATGACTTTGTAAAATAAAAAATGCCACATTATATCTTTATTTCCAGCAATGCAGCTTGCTTATAATATTGCTGTCCGTGCAATTAAACTATTTCAAACTGTGCATCCATGTATCGTGCTAGTTTGGTTAGATTACGATGCAAAAATGAACGGAAACATATACCGGTACATGAAAAATATATTTTTTAGTAATATTAAAAGCTCTGCATAGGAAACCTTCCTATTCACAGCTTTTAATATTACTAAAAAAATATTACAAATGCGGACTATTGGTGCTTGTTAATATGATATTCAGTGTAATTGAGTTGGAGATATTCAGTATGGGAACTCAGAAGATGGGAATCTGTGTGAGTAGACATTACCTAGTAAGCATAACCTGGTCTATACTCTGCTCCTGGAAATCTTATTCCTATGGATAAGAAATTGGTCAGCGACCTTTAGTCTGCCTTTGGTCTATAATCACCACCATTTTTTGTCCTTCAAAACCTTAAAAGGCTGTCCATAAATCCTGTGGAATAGCCAAAAATGTTGTTTTTGGTAACTGTAACTGTAGTTAACTGCAGTGATGTATTTACCTTTGGCGCTCCCTAGGCCTAACCCAGGGTTATGACATCATATCCTGGCACCAGACGTTTGAAAGAAGCCCGCCACAGATGGAAGCTATGGTAGACTGTGCTGACTCGGCACAGCCCTCCATAGTATTAATGGGCCATTTGGGGAGCTCTGTTATCTACTTTTTAACTAGCCTATTGAGTAGTGGTGCTGCATGGAGCATGAAGCAGCTCCCTGTTGTGCTGTCCCATGTGGGCCTAGGCCATAAAGGATGTAGAGCATAAACAATGTATACACTAGGAAGGGGTTGGATCTTCCCATTGTATATCATTGTGCATGCTGGAATGCCAATTATTGTTTATTAAAAGACTATTTATTGAAGTGTATTCCCAGGCGGTAACATAAGTCTCATATTCTCTGATTACACCACAAGGAAATGTTCCCTTAGGTGTCACAAGGTATCACTGATCTGTAACTAGGCAATTAAATGTCTAAAGCCCTTCTCAAAGCAATAGATAAGAGCGATTAAAATTAGATGTGGCCTGAAACATACTGACTAGCAGTTATAGGTGACAGAAAGGCACACCAGCTCCGAGCGGTTACCGAAAGCGAATAGCGTTATGAGTAATGGCGGCCTGCGTGCGGTACACAGCTGTGTCAAATGGCTGAGAGAAAGACAATTACAAGTAAATGTTCTTCACAACAGCCGTTTTCTCCTACATTTTACGCGGAGCGATCGTATAATTGGTGTTTTGTAAGACGCTGTCTAAGTGCTTTACCTGGAAGGCACAGATTAGAACGTGATACTCATAGGCCTTCTCTGAGATCTGACATTTCTTCTGCTAATAAAGAAAATCCTTTTCTACCGAGAACAGCTGCTCGTTAAAGGAATATTTCTCAATTATTTTTGAAAATGTATTGCTTCTGCTGCACTCGCCGTTGTGCTTAGTATATTGTAAAAGCTCAAGTATGACGTGTTACTCTGCTGTAGTATATGCTAGTGATTTATAAATTATAGAATAATAGCATTTTTGTCTTTTTTTGAGAACACATATCTTCTCGACATGGAACTAGTTGGAATCTTGGTTTGAATAGAAGGGGAAGGCTGAAAAGTTAGCTCTGCGGTATCAAAGCCAAGTGGGTCATTAGGGTTGCTGAACAAACTACATTTTAGCAGCCAAATGTTCAAGGGTGAGGATATCAAGATGCAGGAAATCACCGGCAATATGAATAGTGCAATAAAGTTACTTTATTGGCAAAAAACAAGTAGTCAGGAATGCAGGGGTTAATGAGGAGAAACAAAGGCCAAAAATACTTTAAGCAGTGATGAGGTTAAAGAGCAAGTCCAAGGAACACTATTACTTGCCACTGAAACAGCTTTGATAAGGATGATAGGGCTCTGGATACCAGCAACCACTGCCTGTTGCAATTTCAACAACAAAAAAATAACCACACACTGAGTAGAGTCCTGTTTGTCCCTTTTATACAGTGCTTGATTATCGATCCGCCCCCTTGCGTGATGTCATCTTTGCGAGCCTTACCATGTCTCTGCTGCAAACCCTATAAAAGGGTGCAGTAAGCACATGCGCGGCCTATAGTGCTGGTGATAGTCCCAATTTGTTTGTTGTTGGGCCTAATGTTCCAGGGAACCATGGAGATGCCTGCTGCAGACCGGGTAAGTGTGTACTCCTGACACCAACATCCTTAATCCTGTGTGACACACATTGCCCTGAAAACATTTACATGGAAGTGCAAAAAAAAAGAAACATTTTCATCCATTGTATATAGACCTGGTAGCTTCCTAGCCAGCGGTGTATTAGTGTTTGTTGCTGCCCTAACGTCCAAGCCATGGCATCCCGACCAGCCACCCCCTCTATGTTGCCATGCTACTTCTAAATGCTGGGATACAATGTCATCCCTATGACCTATGGGGCACAGCTTTGTACATAGTCTATGGACAACACGCCAGACAACAGAAACCCTCATGACAATTGATAGCTCAGATGATGGTTGGGCTGGCAAAAGGGGAATGGGAGCACCCATACCATTTGGCTTTAAGTTATGGCTGCTTGCAACCTAAGTATTTAATTGCCATTCTACATATAGACAGCATGATCTATAGCTTAAGAATGACTTTATTTAGCGACGCATAATGCTTCAATGTTACTAAGTAGATTAAGCCCCTTTACTTTCTATGCAAATACATGTCCTTTTTGCCAATGCTAGGAATGACTGCCCTCTTTATCAGGACAGACATATACAAATTGAACTCTCTAATGTTGTAATTTGATTATTTTTAATAAATCCAGCCTATATTTTTTATTATGTTCCATTTATCTACCTTCCTTTTTCTCGTTAATATGCGTATATAAAGACTCCATAGCATAATGCACCTTAAATAGCCAAGGTGAAAAGCCAATGTGATGATAAAAGTATAATCTTTAATTATCTGCAGAACAGAGGCAGTGAGCGCATAAATTAATATTTAGTCTACTGTAATTCAATAACCTGTTATGTGGATTATTTAATAAAAGGAAATAAATTAGATAACATATTCCCCGATGCTCCAAGCTGCAGGGAGTTTTACCTTAATATGAGAATTCCTACCTGCTTCACTTATTCTAAACACTAGGGAGAGGAGAACACAAATTACATTTCATAGATCTTAATGTTTCAGCATTTATTTGCATTACCGAGCAGCGAGGTAGCCATCGCATAGTTCTCCAGCTGCTTTGGTCCTTCAGCTCCGCTCCTCACCACCCTAAACCAGTCACGGCTCTTACAGCCAGTTTAGCGTTATGGGTCAATTAGAAGGGCTTTAATACATCCTGTTTTTATTGTAATTTATTGCTAATTTACCGCCATTTCTTGTGTCATTTCTGTCTTTGTCAAACGCTAATGAGTATTCCTTTGTATATTCATTCTACATTAATGTATTTAGAAGTGGCTCGAAATGAAAATGGGGGGTCTTTTGCTTTGCTCATCAAGATAATGCTCAATAGCCGGTGAAAGCAGCTCACGACTGACAAGCAGAGGATGTAACTAAAGAGCTCTTCATGGAAGAAGGGCAGCTCAAGTCTCTAAAGGGTGGTGGGATCTCAAAGCGCTGCAGAATGTTGGGACATTTCAAAGCTCTGAAGTGGCTTAAGGCCGTCTACCGTGTGCACTGAGACTTGGTTGCTTATGACATCACTGCTGCTGGGTTCAGCTTATTTTACTGTAAAATGAGTATCAAATTAGGGACATATAACTCAGAATTCTAGAATATCCAATTAAGCTGAACTCATGATCGTGAAATGTTAAATGAGCTACATCGGGTTTCCATATACCTTTTATGTACTTGTATAATATGGGAAATACTGCCACACACGCAGATTTGTGCCGCTTTCTGCGTTAGTAAAGATATCTGACCGTGATTTGACCATCTACAAATACTTCAATTTCCTTTCCGAGATATGCAAGTCCTTTCATTCAGCCGAATATTTCCTGCAGCAGCTAAGATGTCAGATCTTGTCACTTGGTAAAATACAGAGCATGATAGCAAAACCGAATGTCTCTATTGTATCCGGAATAGTTCAATAAGTTAATGAAATGAATGCCCCACAAGGCTTGTTATTTATTTCTTCTTCATGTAAAAAAAAATGGTTGTGCACATTGGAATAAGCTAGCATTCAATGATATACTTTTAGCCAGGGTGTCATGGACTCTGCAAAATTATGGGCCTGTTAGCCGTTAACGCAACTCATTTAACCCCTTTGTTACCAAGGCTTCTACTCCCCCCCCCAAGTAAACAAAGCTTTTTTTGGCCATTGTTACTATATCTTTGTTCCACCACGATTCCTCTTTTCCATGTTTAATGCGCCCACAAATTCTATATTTCTATTTTCAAGGACTTTCGTTTTATACCACTTTTTTGTATAGTCTTTCATTTAGTATTAATAAAATGACAAACAGCAAACAAAATTAGAAAAAACCCACAAATATATTTTTTTCTAAATGATGTGCACTGATAAAATAACCTCCAATTTATCTCA
>VKOC01029569.1:0-22531 GCA_009364415.1 Spea multiplicata
ATATATATATATATATTCGTCATTTTATTACATTTATTTTTGTGGCTTCTCCTCGTTTTTCTGGGGGTTGACCCTTTCCCTTGGCCCCCTTTTTGTGGGGCCTCCACCACCCCGTTTGCAGTTTTATCCCTTATTCCTTAGAGGAATATCGCGGAAAGGAAAAAACCGCGAAGAAAAAAAGATGCTGAAGACAGCGTGTGGGGGAGAGGGGAAAGATGGCCTGAGGCAGGAAACTGCTGGGAAGGCCAAGGAAACAGTCCGTTTTCCCGCCATTTTTCCTATTTAAACTCACTCCTATGTTCACTCAGTGCCCATTCAAAGAGTCACTGTTTGTTGCTCTGGGTGTTTGTGCTCTATGCTTTATTGCCCCCTTTAGCATCAATGACTGCATGCAGTCTTTTGTAATAGTCATCTATGAGGCCCCAAATACTTGTAGGTGGTATAGCTGCCTATTCGTCATGGCAAACTGCCTCCAGGTCATTCAAAGTCTTTGGTCATCTTGTATGAACCACACGATTGAGATCTCCCATCATTTGAGTGGATTGATGATATTAAGTTCAGGAGACTGATGGCCATTCCAGAACCTTCATCTTTTTCTGCTGTTACCATTGGAGGGTCAACTTAGGCTTGTGCTTAGGGTCATGGCCATGCTATTAAGTCCAAGAGCATCCCATGAGCAGCTTTCATGCAGAAGAATGCAAATTGTCTGCCAGTATTTTCTGATAATATGCTGCATTCATCTTACCATCAACTTCCATAAGATTCCCAGTGCCTTTAGAGCTCACCTCTCCCCCAAAACATCATAGAGCCAGCACCATGCTTCACAGTAGAGATGGTATTCTTTTTGCTACAGGCCTTGTTGACCCCTCTCCAAACATAGCGCTTATGGTTGTGACCATAAAGCTCTATTTTGGTCTCACCTCTAAAAATTACAGTGTGCTAGAATCAATGAGGTGTGTTAAGGTATTGTTGGGCATATTGTAACCAGGCTTTTTTTGTGGCATTGATGCATTAAAGGGTTCTTTCTAGCAATTCGACCATGCAGCTCATTTTTATTAAAGTATCGTTGTATTGTGCTCCATAAAACAACCATGCCGTCTTATTTCAGAGCAGCCTATATTTCTCCTGAGGTTAGGTGTGGGTTTTTCTTTATATCCCGAATAATTCTTCTGGCAGTTGGGTCTGAAATCTTTCTTGGTTTACTTGGCTTGGTATCAAGAGATCTCTGAACTTTCTACTTCTGAACAAGTGATTGAACAGTACTAACTGGCATTTTCAAGGCTTTGGATTTCTTTTTTATCTTTTTCCATCTTTATTAAGTTTCATGAAAGTTCTTTTCTGCTCCCCATGGCTCAGTATCTAGCCTGCCCAGTGCATCCATATACACACGCACAAACACTTATTGCAATTTAAAAAAGCCACAGGTGTGGGAAATTAACCTCTAATTACCATTTTAACCTGTATGTGTCACCGTACATGTCTGTACAAATGCCAACTATAGGTCAATCCAGTGTTTAGGCTTCTTCTCAAGCTGTGTTAAGATGCCATTCTACCATGAGCGGGTTCTGTTTGGATCTAAATGCCTATTACATTTATGGGGAACAAATAAATAATAGGTGCTAATTTAGTACAGGGCCACATGAGATCTGCAGTGGTAACTGCACCTTCAACCATTGGCAGATCCAGGGGGGCAATTGCCCCCCCCCCCAGATAGACAAAGGCACGCTCCGGGAATAAGGATAAAGAGGTAAGTCGCAGCATACGGACTTACCTCTTTATCTCCCTAATTTCCAGGAGGAGGAGACTGTGGGAATAATGGCATCCATGGGGGAGTTGCAAGGCAAAAACCCCAGCTGACCTAAAAGAACACAAGGGCTCATCTAACATATGTCAAAATCATCTTGATGACCCCAAGACTTTTGGGATAATATTCTGTGGACTAATGTGTCAAAAGTGGAACATTTTGGAAAACGTGTGTTTGGCATAAAGGTAACATCATTCCACTCCATATCAACAGAATAAAACAGTGGTGGTAGTGTGATGTGGTGGCCTGGGGTTGCTTTGCTGCTTTGGGACCAGAGTGACTTGCCATTATTAATGGAAACATGAATTCTGCTCTCTACAACAAAATCCTGAAGGAGAATGTATATATATAATATACGTATATATATATATATATATATACTTTAAGTATAAGTGAAACATGATGACAGAAACATGTTTTTTAACCTACAAGGACTGATAAAGGGGTTTTATAGATGACTGGATAAGTCTATAAGTTATGACAATGCCATAAAAAGCTAAACCCTTCATTCAGACTAATTTAGAAAAACTGTATAAAAACTTATTAGAGGACATAGAACCCTATACCTCTACCTCTCCTCCGTCATTCTCAAGAAGAAAAACCTACAGTATTCAAGCACATCATAAAGGCCATCTGTCATCAAAGTGCTGTATGTATAAATGCTTTGTATAATAAATTATCTTATTTAGGATGACTTAGACGCTGTGATTTCAAGTGCTCTTTGATCACGGAAATGTTTAGATATTTACACGAAACAAATATCTACCACCAGCCATCAGTTTGTGACCTAAAGGTCAAGAGCAGTTGGATTATGCAGCAGGACAATGATCCTAAGCATACAAGCAATTCCATGTTTGAATGGCCGAAGGAAAACAAAATAAAAGTTTTGGAGTGGCCTAGTCAAAGCCCTGACTTGATTCTCATTGAGATGCTGTGGCATAAATTTAAAAAGGCAGTTAATGCTCAAAGAACCCTCCAATGTGGGTGAACTAAAAATATTCTGTGGGCCAAAATTCCTCCACAAGACTCATTGCCAGCTGTCACAAATGTTTGAATGGAGTTGTTGGTATCATGGGTGGCACAACTAGTTATAAGGGGAGCAATTATCATTTCATATGGGTGACTAACTGTGTTACTGGGCTACCTTGGGAGCTATAATGCTGGTTTAGGCCTTCTGGTTTGGTGGGTATAGATTAGTATTTAATAACGCTTCTGCATGATGCTTTCTATCACCTTTATGCCACCATAACCTTTGTTATGTTTAGGCCTGGCATACAGGTTAAAGCAAGTAAGAGGAATTTTCTAAATTAGCTGACCCTGAGTCTCTAAGTATTAGAGGCCATTTAACGGTCTATCATGCAGATTCTATGTAATGTTTCAGTAAATGACACAAATACCTATCCTCATGGAAATCTTGACTTTTTGTGTTTTAAAGACACACTTAATTAAGTAAAATCCATTCAAATAGTTAGATCAACCATGACATATTGGTAGTAAAGTCACTAGGATTAGGAGCATTAGGAATCTTCAGATATATCATCAGATCAATGCAGAGTAAGAATGAGACAGCTCCAGACAGTGTGCCCCTGAGGTTGGTTGAAAACCCTGAGACACAGGATTATACCCTACGAGTTCCCAGTTATGAGTATATATCACCGGAAGCATTGCAGAGCTCCATTTAGAGTGCTAGCGATTGTTTATAAACTGTGCAGCTCCCATGTAAATATATCCACTTTCCCATAAAAAAATAGAAAACAAAGTTAATTTTCATATTACTATCTGAATAAAATACTTAAAATAACTAAATATGCACTTTTTTTAACAGATGGTTACCCACAGGAAGAAATGGTATACCGATGGAGAAAAAACTCAGTGGAGGCTGCAAATCAGAAATCTTGGCGACTATATCAGTTTGACTTCATGGGTCTGAGGAACACCACTGAAATTGTGAAAACATCAGCAGGTCAGAAGGATTAACAATGACTGGCAAACAGCTAGATATATTTTCAGTATATTAACTAATGATTATATGTATGCTAATATATAATGGAGATCATCATTTCTATTCTGTGAGGCATGTGATTGAAGACAAGTACCTACAGTACCATTAATCTTTAGAATTCCCTACCTCATTCTGTCAGACACTCCCCTACCTATTCCTCACTAAAAACCCATCTGTTCCGAGAACCAGACAATCTGGCCTTCTCATACTCACAACACACAATCCTAAACAAACAATGTATCCTCGTCATGACACTGACTCTCCTAATGACCCTTACTTCAAATTTAAATCCTTTGTTATAGTAAAATTAGACAGAAATCCTGAATAACCTTACCCCACACCCTATAGGCAAGGTTGTCCTTAGGCAGGGTCCTTGCCCCAGGCTTTGCAACTAGGAGGGCCTTGCAGCGCTGCTATTTACCTTTCACACTCCTGCTCATGTTCTATTTAGGTCAGAGTGAAGCAGCTTTGTCTTATATCCTAGAGCTCCACTTCACTAAGCAGTGCAGAAACCACGAGGGTGTCACCTATGGGTGACAGAAATTACCTCCTATATTTCCTCTAGCAAACACTACAGTCTGATAAACAATCTTCAAAATTCAAGTAGTTTTCCAGAAATTCCCATATGTCCGTTAAACCTAAGGCGTCTGCAAAACTCCATTATGCAATTTTTGCGCCCCCCCCCCCCCCATCCAAGGGTTCTGGCAATGCAGTTTAATTTTCCAAAAAATGTACTCATTGTCGAAGGAGTAAAATATAATGTGTATTTTGAATACGTTAGCATCTGATCACATAGTTTACGTATCATTTTTAAGTTCTACAAAATCAGGAAATGCCGATGTTTATCAACTTAGATTATATTCGATTCAGGTGCAACGGCTGTTTATACAGCTGATATTATGAGTAATACAGATGAAAAAGTCATTTGTTTTATATACATTGACCAAATACAGTGCAAAAGTCAAATAAAGTCCCAGAGAATAGGTTGGAGACCATGCAATCCATCTTTGTTATTAAAATTATACTGATTCAAAAACTGCTTTAATGTTTTTCTTGAGTCCCTTGCCACAGCACCTCTATTAACCACCTGGATCGTACTGAATTAACTGTCAGGGCAGTGTGACAAATTGGAAAGAGCAAATCCTTAGCCTCTTTTTTCCCTAGTGCGTCCTGAAAGGTGTTTTTTTTTGCTGGAACGGTGCCAGTACCTGTCTCTAACCTTGTCTGAAGTCAAACTTTATATGATGATTTCATCCAAAAAGACACTTTATAAAAGTGATTTTAAAGTTGTGAAAAAAGATACTGTATATATATATATTGCGGCAAGGTCTCTGCAGGACAGCCACTCCACTGCTTTGTAGCATGTTTATTTACACTTTCCCTGTGTGACATAAACCAAAACAAAATAGAAAAAGGCTCCAGGCACTCAAGGGTTCCAGCTCAGGCAGGTTTATTGAAGGAGAAGGACAACAACGTTTCAACCTCACAATGAGGTCTTTATCAAATAAACCAAAACAAAAACATACACAGTGTTAGGAGACTAACTAATCAAGGTTAATTCCTACAATACCAACAGTACTGGCCAGCTAAAAAACACAGCCAAATACTTGTCTCACCCCTCAGGCTCCGTTTCATATAAATCCACTACTGAGAGAATCTCAGTAGGCTAAATAGGGCCCGAAGCCGCTACAAATATTAAATATAGAGTAAACCAGACCGGCTTAAGTATAACACCGGATGTTCCTCCCCGTCAATGTACTGTGAAAAGACAGCCCCTAAACCCATCTGTCTGCAGGAAGAGGTCTGTTAAAGACTTCTCTGCATTACTATTCCACCGCACCATATCTTAACTTCTTGCTTTAAATGGCCCTGGGAGCGGGAGAAGCTCTAGATGCAAAATGTGTTATACACCATCTGTAATAGCCTACAATTCCCAGAAAGGCTCTCGCCTGCTTCTTTCTAAGAGGCTGAGGCCAATTCTGTATGTTAACCTGTGGTTTCACTAACCCTTTCCCAACAACATAACTCAGATACCGAGCTTCTGACAATCCAATGAAACACTTAGAGGGATTAACTGTTAGCCCTGCCCTTCTTAAGGTGTCCAGTGTGGCTTTCAACTTCTGCAGATGTGGGTCCCAGTCAATGCTATTAATTATGACATCATCAAGGTATGCAGCTGCATACTGGGCATATTGTCTGAGCAACTTGTCCATCAGCAGTTGAAAATTGGCTGGAGCTTTATGAAGGCCAAAGGACATCACCCTATAGTGAAACAAGCCATCTGGAGTAGCAAAGGCAGTTTTCTCCTTGGAATGGTCTGAAAGAGGTATCTGCCAATGGATTTTTGGTCAAATCCAGAGTAGAAAGAAACCTGAAGTCTGCTAGTCTTTCCACCAGCTCATCCACATGTGATCTAATTTTCTGACTTCACTCAGTCTTCTAAAGTCATTACAGAACCGAATGTCGCCATTAGGCTTGGGCATTAAAACAATAGGACTAGACCAATTACTATGAAATTCTTCAATAACCCCAAGTTCTAACATTTTCCTGACTTCTGGCCTCACAGCCTTCCGTTTTGCTTCAGGTATTCTGTAGAATTTCAACTTAATAGTCACTTCAGGTTCCGTTTCTTTTTTTGTGCAATATTTTGCAAGTACTACCTGGAATGGGGGAGAAGACATCCCGGTTTGTTTCCACCTTGCCTTTGGCTTCCTCCACATACCTGCCATACAGGAGTTCAAATGGCGAGAAACCAGCTCGGGGGAATCTCACGAATTGCAAATAGTAAACAGGGAAGAAGCATGTCCCAGCATGTCCTGTCCCTGCAAATTACTTTCCTTAGTATCTCTTTAAGGTGCAACACAAAAGTGATCAGTAATCATCTCCTTAGGAGTACCTATCTGTGAAAAGACCTGCACCTACTCCTTTGCGATGTTTTTAGCATTACCCTTGTGTAAGGGAACAGCCTTGGGGTATCGGGTAGCATAATCTAAAATAACCAGAATTTTCTAGTGGACCCACTTTGTCCATACCAATCAACTCAAAATGAATATCAATAATGGTAAGAGTTATAGGAAGAGCCCTTAGCCGTGGCTTGGGAGATGCCGACTGACACTTTGGGCTGGAAGCACAGTATCTTCACACTGCTTCATAAACCCCAGGTCAGTAAAACATTCTCCAAATCCTCTCCTGGGTTTTCTCCACTACCAAGTAACACGCTAGTATATGTATGTGCCAAGACCAAGAGCTTTCTGGTTTGAGAGGAGGGAACCACCAACTTTTATTGAGATCCAATATAACAAATCATTTGTGAGAACAATATAAGGGTAATTGTTTATTGTTCCCTCTACCCACACTCTATTTACCTCAATGACTTTGCTTTTTGCCAGTTGTAAAACAGAATCATTGGCTTAGGATCAACACTCTCATTTCCCTGCCTCACTTTTTCCCTCCAGTCAGACTCTGTCACCTGTGAAGCTCCTTTATAGCAATGTTTCCCTTGCTGGTTTGCCAGAGCTTCAGCCAAAGCTTCGGTACACCTATGCTTACTCTCCTTTCATTTTCTATGGATCTTTCTGGGCTTTGGTTGCTTTAAGAACAAAGTTGGATCAGAAAATGGAAACACTTGGGTAACCTCTGCAATTTTCCAATCATCATTTGTATTTTCCTGACTCTCTGAAGACTGACCTGGTTGTAGAGTTTAAAACTCGGTGAAATCCCTTCCTAACAGCAATAGTTTCTACCCTTTTTCCTGTAGTAACTTCAACCATGGCAGTGGGAGAGTTTCAGCCCCACTCACAGGACCCCTGTTATTATAGTTTAGGCCTTGCAATGGCTTTCCAGATCTTAGTGGGGTTGCAGCGTGATCTAAGCGAGGTATGGGTCCTTGGGGCTTTTGTCCAGCCTCGCTCATTTGGTTAGGTGGGCTCACTGTCCCTCTTCTTGGAATCACCTTCAGTGGCTTATCAAGGCTTTTGGCAGCTATATACCATTCCACCTGGGCTTCCATGTCATCATAGGTTGTGGAGTTTCCCTGACTGACCCATTCACAGAGAATCCGCGAAAGTCCTCTCAGATATTGGTACAGTACCAGAATTTCTACTATCTGTACAGGACTTTGGCACTCCGATCTGAGCCATTTCCAGGCCAGATGAATCAAATCAAACATTTGGTATAGGGTAGCCTTTTCTTCTGTAAACTGCCACTTATAGAAACGTTGAGCTCTTACGATGGTTGACACATCCATCTGGGCCAGGATTTCAGCTTTTAGTCAGGGATAATTTGCTGCAGCCTCCTCATCCAGATCAGGCTTTTTGCACTTTGCTAAGGAGGAATGGAGAGATAATTCCTGCCCACTGACTGGAAGGCCAGTCTTTACACCCAGAAGTCTGTTGCATTTGTATAGTATGGCTACGGAGTCTGCTGCTTGTCAGTTGGTCTCTTGCTGTATAGTGGTACACTTTTCCCTTAAGACAAAAAACAAACCTTAAGCAAGCAAAAACACTTACAAAGTTAATTCCTGCTTTTTTTGGAAAGGTTAATACCTTTCCAAAAAACACCTTTACATAAACAGTCAAATACTTGTCTCACCCCTCAGGCTCAGTTTCATGTAGATAGACTCTCTGGGTCTGTGGTCAGTAGCACTACTGAGATAATCTCAGTAGGTTTAAAAGTGCTGGGCAGTGTTAACCAGGTATCATCTGAAACTGTGAACAGTGCATTTTCCATGTGTAGATACTGTAAATATATTATTCTATGTTATTCATTAAGTAAAATATTTAAAAGTTCAGTTGTTCTACTTTAAGTACTTATTTACATATATTTATAGAAGATAAATAAAACATTAAAATATTTTTACTATACCCTCTTTAAAGTATATTTGAAGTTTATATTAAAGTTAAACCGTCAATGTCAGCAAAAACTACCTAGAACCAGAATAACTAGAACTATATAAATATATTTTAGCTTTAAAAGAATGTACATGAAAGATGCTGATTTGGTTCTCCACCGTGAGAATGACTTTATATGAATGCTATCAATCACTGTCAGTAATTGGCACCCTGGTGGTGATTTTTATTTCCCTGCATTGACATGAACGTACAATCGTGTATCAGCAAATATTTTATTCATGGCAGGACCGAAGGGCTTTGTCGCTGGCACCGAACACATAAAATTAAATTTGATTGTTTCAAAACATTTGGGAAAGTAGTGAGTGCCCTTTTATTGTCCTGGCAATGAATTATTATGGTGCACACCTTTTGTTAGTTTTTTAAAATGTATTTATTTATTTTCTACTTTTTTGTATTTCTCTGGAGCAATTACAGATAAATAAATAAAATAAAGGAAGTTCCCATGAATTTTGTCAAGCACAACAAGCAGAAAATATATTTTATTTTTGGCATGAACAGCTTTTATTAGCTTTCAACAGAAAATCTGGATCCTTCGCTGTCATTCCTTCACCTTTATCAGCAGATGCGAAGGGAAAGATTTAATGGAGTTCAGACAGATTTCCATACTGCTTTACCTTGACAACTAGAGAAAATGCATTATTCACAATGGGACATCCAGCATCTCGGAAACGGGTTTCGAATGCCTAAAAAAAATCAGCATGCCTAAATTATTGGTTTTAACACTTCCTTTTTTCCCCTGCTGTTGGAGTACAGAGGCTTTAACAAATGCCATTAAACTGTGTCTCACTTGGCCAGTTTTAATGCTCATTAGCAGCAAAGTGCATTGCTAGAAGCATTAGCTAAGTCTGCCCTGAACTTCTGCAGTTTTTTATACATCAGGGAGCAGAATAAGTGGTTTGTTTTGTTTTCAACTCTTCCATGCTTTACCCTTGACAAGTATACAGAAATGGTAACACGAAATATATAAGAGATAAATGATGCAGAAAAGTATGAATGAGGACTACAGTCAACAAAATGACACACATTGACCATTTTGTACAATGATCATATTTTTGGTAATAAAATATAACTTACAATCTGTCTTTAGATGCATTTTCAGACAAGTCAATCATAAGAAATAATAAAATAGGTTAGACAATTACTTCTCTTGAGATGCACAGAAGCCTTTCTATCTGGTGTTTGCAATGTATTCTTTGTATCTGAAGCTTTAAACTTATTTATATGTATTATTTAAAATGCCAAGCTGATTTTCATCATATGCAGTGTACATCATATGCAGTGACATTCTGACAGATTGCTAAATGTTAAAGACATTAAAGATAGGTGTCTTATATTTAAACTTAGACTGCATCAGGAGATTAACGGACCAGCATACAGAAAGAAGAACTGATCCCTGCATTTTCAATTTTTCACATGGGAAATAAATCCCCCCATAAAAGAACAAGAACAAAAAGTGTATGATTATATTATGTAAACAATGCTAATATTGTATACGATTTTGTGTACGACAATAAACCAGGATAAAAATAAGGGTGATGTGAGCCGCAGCCCTCAAAAATGAGCATACTAGGAATTTAAAAAGGCAGCTATACTTGTGGAAATGTGTATTTCCTACCTGTGTTTTGTTTCTTTACTATATTTATTGAATTGAATCACTTCTCATTTCTTTAGATTACAGCATCATGTGCTGCTTTTTGTGACATTATAGCCTACTTTACTTTGGCTCTAGTTAATGTTAAGGTGGGGCAGTAATCATGCCTGGTCGTGTCTAGTGAAATTGAACCCAATTATCAAGTACATATGATTTAGTAATTAAGGGGGTTATGACTTTTTTACATAAGGCTAGGTATGGTTTCTATGCGGGAAATCATTAAAAATTGCATTTTGTGTTTATCTTATTTTATACATCCACACACTCACTGGCCACTTTATTAGGTACACTTTGATAGGGCCAGGTTGGACCCCTTTTACCTCCAGAACTGCCTTCATTCTTCGTGCCATACTTTCTACAACAAGGCATTTTCATCCACACAGCTGCCATTCACTGAATATTTTCTCTTTTTCGGACCATTCTCTGTAAACCCTAGGGATGTTTGTGTATGCAAATCCCAGTTGATCAACAGTTTCTGAAATACTCAGACCAGCCCAACAACCATGCCACGTTCAAAGTCACTTAAATCCCTTTCCTCCTCATTCTGATGCTCGGTTTGAACTTCAGCAAGTTGTCTTGACCACGTCTACATGCCTGAATGCATTGAGTTGCTGCCATGTGATTGGGTGATCAGCTATTTGTGTTAACAAGCAATTGAACAGGTGTACCTAATAAAGTGGTCAGTGAGTGTATGTTTGTATGTACAGTATGTAAGCATGAATGTCTAAGTATAAGTCTAAGTATAAGTGTGTGTGATCATTGATGTCTATGTATAAGTGTATGTCTTTGTTTAAGGGTATGTGGGCATGGATGTTTATGTTTAAGGGTATTTAGGCATGGAGATATATGTTTAATTGTGTGTGAGCATGGATGTCTATGTGTATTGTAAATGTGTAAGCATGGGTGTCTAACTATAAGCGTAAGTATAAGTGGGTGTAAGCTGTTTGGGACAAAGTTGATACTCACAAATTATTTGGTGGCAAAATGGGCACTGTGGGACATATTGCTTGGTAAAGTTGAGGGGCACTAGGGCAATTTTTAGGGCAACCGTGGCCCCTATGGTTTTTAGTTACGCCCCTGACCTTGTACATTGGGAAAAGGAGCACTAGAAATCAGCCCTCTTAATAATTTTGACAATAATTTATATTAACATGCCATTTCACTGCATACAGGGTGGGGAAATTGAGGTCACTGACTATGACCCCTACTGGTTAATGTTACTTTCAAAGAAAAGTAAATAGGGTGTGAGAACAAGCTCTTATAAACAGATTTTTGTACCCTGTTATTTTCATAAGCATGCATGTGTACATGCAAGTTTGATATGGGAACATACTTCATTTGGAAATCAATTTTAGATCTAACAAGCAATATCTTGGAGGCTTTCCCACTGATAAAGACGTTTCAAATGGTGTATCTTAAAGCTTACATAAATCTGATTTACATTTTTACATATTGTTTCTATGCTGGCCAAACGATGTTAAGTACAACATTTAAATTAACATTCTATAAATAGAGCCTTAGAATTCATTAGTATCTAATGAAGCATTAATTTTCCATAAACATATTTGTTCAGCTGCCTGATTTTAAGAGACTGACCTTTCTTAATTGCTAATTATATTTGTATTTAATGTTTTGCCCTCATTTTCTGTCATCCATATGTTCAATACTCGTGTTCATGTCAAATATTTTGATTGGAATCTAAAATAAATGGCCCAATTACTAATTACTGACTTTGTCTTAATGATGCTTTCATCAGCTGTTTTAATAAAAATGCAACAAAATGACTCAAATGAGCTATTACAAATAAGTACTCTACAATAAAAGGGGCATGCTTATCACAGGCAAGTAACTACTACTATGATCCATTTATAATGGTTATAGAAGCAGTACACAAAGAATTACAAAAATAAGTACATTTATAAAATGTGTGGAATCTTAGTATGTGAGTAGTATGCGAGTTAAAATATTTTCTGTATTTTAATGATAAAATTTGGTGATGCCTGGAAGGAAGTATGCTTTGGTAGAACAACCCGTAAAGATATATGTTAGAGAGTATAGGTCAAAATAAACAACTGAAATAGGTGGAGAGAAACTGGACCATAAGTGTAAACTAGGGGTCAACTTCAGGGTAAAGGATGTCTGCTTATCATTACTGAAACCCACTCATACATATTAATATATTGTAGGTTAAACGTGTTGCCTTTTATAGTAAAAAGAATATTTATTGTAATTGTGCTAACCTTTAGAAGGCATGTACTAATTTTCATTTGTAATCTATATATATATTATCATATACATATTATATATATTGTGTTATATATAACATTATATATATAATGTTTGATTTCCACAACAAATGCTATTCTTTTGCTTAAAGAGGATCCTCACAAATAATAAGAAAAACTAAACCCAACACTGAAAGCCATCTATCACTTCTGTAATTACTATATTTAATATACAGGCACTGGCATGTTCAGCCATCTATGTTTCCACAAGGTCGACTCTAGTAAAGTAGTATCTTGGCCACCTCTTTAATTATGTACCGATGTAAAGTGGGTACCTCCCTCCTGTATATTCACAGAGGGGATGAGCAGGGAGGTGAGGCTTCTGACATCACACTGGAGAACCATAAAAATAGCCTCTGACTTACCACACTGGTACCACTATACCTTCACTGGTATATTTTATTTTTATCTTTTTTTATGGAGCCTGAAGTGCGTGCTCCTAGGCGCAGCATTTCGTGCTAGGGAGCAGCAGAAGCCTGTAGACTTTTCTTGGTTCCCCCAAAGGGAAAACCCAGACAAACTCCCCCCTTTAGACTTCTGGTCAATCCCGCAAGAGAATGACCCCTTTTTTGGACAGAGGGAGGGGCCATAAGGCTCCCTACACCTCTACCAACAGAAAAAAAAGCTTCACTACGCCTTTAAAAAGAAACAGTGTCCAAAAACGCAGTGCCAAAAACGTGTCCAAAATCAAAGTGATGTCCTCACTGGTATACTGCAGCAACTAGCGTGTGTCTCCTGAGTGTGCCTTTGCTACTTTTGCTGCCTGTCCTGGTATTTACCTGCGCCTGCCTCTGATTGTGTTTCAGTGGCTTTGTTACACCCCCCCACACACACTGTGTAGAATATGGTATCCCTTGCTCGTTCTTCTATTGAGCAAATGCTCCGTTATTTTGGGTAAATGAGGTTTGAAATAACTGATAACTTTGAATGTGTTGTTTAAAGGAGATTAATGTTTCTGAAAGAAACCAGTTTGCCTTGGGCTGTAGCAAAACCACACCCACACTTTTTATGCTAATTTATTAAAGGGATAAATCATCTTTCATAATCGCACATATTTAGTACTTCTTTTATAAACAATTGCTTCAATTTTGTAACAATGTTTTTCGTCCCCATTGATAATATCCCCTTAAGGACAATGGGCGTCCCATTTAAACCCATTGAAAACAATGCATTTTGTGCCCGTACATGTTCGGGCTTTGTCATTAAGGGGATATAAGTAATAAATGTCGTTTTATTTCAACAGGTGATTATATTGTCATGACTGTGTACTTCGACTTAAGCAGAAGAATGGGATACTTCACTATTCAGACTTACATCCCTTGCATATTAACAGTTGTGTTATCCTGGGTCTCTTTTTGGATAAAGAAAGATGCTACACCAGCAAGAACAGCACTAGGTAAGATATATATGTATATATATATATATATATATATGTGTGTGTGTGTGTGTATGTGTGTGCTATAAATGTAACGACTCTCCAAATGCGAATATTTCATGCACGTTTTTCTTAACTTAATATTTTAGTGAACATTGTATTGCAATCAAATTGTCAGCCAATGCAAAAAGTTGTAAGATTCTACTTGGATTGTACCTGCATTGTTTGAGTAAACTACACAGAAGTCCTTACCTATTATTACTTACAGATGTTCAGTCCCTTGATAAGTATAGCTCACAACAATATGAAGCCTTCAACTTAAAGACTTAGTATTTATATTTAGTGACTGTTAACAAATTACTTATGCATTTTTAAATGCCTAGTCAACTTTCCCAGATCTTATTTTATCTTTATGATATGTAGTATTGCTAAAATGTTGTGCTTCGCAAGAGGTCCAGAAGATGACACTGTACTGCGCAATAAAACATAAATTAGACATTTTCTATTCCATATGAGAGTTTAATTGTCTGTCCTTCTTACCATGAATAATTTGGCATATGGTAATGCCATCTGTATACCCGCAACTGCTGCTTTTTTTGATTGGTAAAATTCCTGGTCATATGGAATAATTTTAGAGAAAATGTGATCTTGGAGTATAAGCTGTGTCTCCTAAATGAAAGTATTAAAATGAACACACCAGCCACTCCAGCGTATTAATGTTACTAACACTAGAGCTCACATAAAATAAATCATATAGAGTCTCTCAATTGCATTCAGTGGGATCAGTTCCATTGTATGATTGCTATTGTATTTCAGCATTCTCATAAGATATACACTACTATAAATACACATAAAACCACACAAGATCATTTTTTCAGACTAGAAATACTAGCCCACAGGACTTTTGAAAGATGTCAGTTTGTGTCTAGACTAGTCACAGAAAATCACTCTGCAGATATCATGAAAACAAAACATCATGCAAAGTTTTATGATACAGTTGGATATCGTTTTAACTGGAAACAAGAAATATAATATACTGGCAAATAATTGCAAAGCAAATGCTCAATAAATAGATTATTTTTTATATCTAAACACAGAGCAGCAGAGGATTACAGATTCACATTGTGTCTGATAACTCACTTAATCCAATCCTAATACATTCCATCCAGAATAATGTTATATTTAGTTATTATTGACTAACAATGTTTGGTCACTGACATTTTTGACAGGACATAAAACAATGAAAATCAATATTGATGAATCCCTTAATCTAGACCCATGCAAAAAAACATGTTAATTTATATTGTGCAATACGTGGAGGTTTTGCTTCTACACACTAAAATTATTATATCAATTCCTACACAAATTGATTCATGTAGTTCAGACTGGTTTTATGGCAGGTAAATGTACAACAGTTGAAGCAAGAAGACTTTGTTCTTTAATGCAGTTTTAACAGTATGATAACTCGACTTGTGTGATTGTTTCATTGGACACTAGTAAGGCTTTTGATTCAGTAGAATGGAACTTCTTATGGGCAGTATTAGAAAAGAAAAACAAAATGGTGGCTTTAGGTAGAGGAACAAGACAGGAGTGTCCCCTTTCCCCAGCAATGTTTACTATAGAAATCGAACCTCTGGGAAACTACATAAGACTTTCAGATAATCAAACTGTTTAAAATTAATCAGAACAAGAAGGTTGCATTATGTGCCGATAGTTCATTGTTTTTTGGAGAGCCAAACTTGTCTCTAGTAGATCTCTTAATAATTGTGGAGGAATAAGGTCTTGTATCAGGTCTTGTTTAATAATGGTGCATAGGGTGAATGCTCCTCATTATATATAAATTACACTTGATATACTTAACTGGATTTATAGGAATAAATACTAGAAATCCAGTTGAGTACCGTATTTCCCCAAGTATAATACTCTCCCTTGTATAAGACGCAATTTTGGGGGCCTAAATTAAAAAAAAAATATTACATAACGTTATTGTACTGGCTGCCTGGGCACGATATGAGTGTGACTGATGTTAGCTGCTAGCAATTGTTAGCAATCACACTCCTATCATGCTCAGGCAGCCAGTACATGCACATCACTTTCAGCCTCCCTGTGCCCCCTCCACACGGATCCATGCTAACACACATACATACATACATACATACATTTATTCATTTACTCCCCCACCTTATCTGAACTGCAGATCTTCTGCTGCCGCTCGCAGACTTCCGTGGGGGGCCGTTGTTTCCCCTCTGCCTTGCTCGAGCAGGAACTGAGCGGAGTCATGCGATGCAATGCGCATTCATGTGACTCCACTGGGTTCCTGTGTCGCCACATTGAATCAAGAGACGCTGATGAGCAAAACAGTTAAGCAGGTCCCCTTTCCAATAAAAAAAAATATATAATAATATATATATACAATAATATATATATATATACCACCACTGTATAAGACGCACTCAATTTTTAGACCACAAATTTTTCTAAAAAAAGGTCTTATACATGGGGAAATATGGTATATAAAGTGCAATGTTGTGCAATTGATAAAATGAAACGAAAACCTAAGGAAACAATTGCCTACTAATATTCCAGTGTAAATAAATCTTTTTTTGAAAATCCATGGTATTTTACATTTAGGGTGGAAATAGGAGACAGATTAGTAATTACTCTATAGCATTATCTGTGGGAGAAGGGGGTTTGAGTCTACCAAATTTGTATAACTATTATGTTGCTTCCCAATTACTTCATCTTCAAGATTAGATAACATTTTAATATCATTCTTTTTTATGATAGGAAGGTGATAACCAATAACTGAATTAGTGTTGACCCACCTAAAGTATACATGTGGCTTAATTTAGCCGATTCTGATTTGCCATTGATTAGAAGATACTACATCTTGAGTGGAAAACAAGATAATTTTGAGAATATATGGAAGCTATGATTAAATGACCATAGTACAGGCTCTTTAAAACTGCCTTGAACTATTTCTGGGTTTTTTTTCTCTCTTCCTTCTCTATAACAAATTTAGAATGTATTTGCTCTCTCCATGTTCTTAACTCTAAATTGCCACGTAGTGTTATTTTGTCCAGATGGTAAAAATTAACCTTAAGGGCATTAATGATCTTATGAGAATAATGCATTAAAAACGCTGGGTTGGTCTTTACTATTTGTTACTTCACATCATTGTTACCCTGCTACTTATATTTCATATATTGTACTGAGAAGATTTGCAAGTTCTGTTGGTATTACCTAAGGATTAGTGATGTAAAACAAGCTTACAACTCTGATATAGGAATGTGTTGAATGTCATAAAATATAATACATAAATAATTTTACCAATAAAGGCATACTTTAAATAATAAAAACAAACTATGTTTTGGGTGGCTTATGTTTCCATGAACAATTTATCACAAAAAATAAAAGGAATTAAACACATACGTGTGTTTTTTAATGCAGAGCACTGGTTATACTTGATATATATATCTCTATTCACGGCTTGGGAGCATTTTAGAATACAGTATAACATTCTAGCTTGTCGGTATGGCACCATGGGCGCATTTATATGCCGGTTAATGAGTTAGCCAAACCCATTCAAATTGTTTTGCTAGTATGCAAGACATTTTCCAAATCTGATGATTTATTAAATCCTGCTCAAATTGTTGGTTAATTAGCTGTAACAGTAACATGGAACAGATTGGACTCCCCATCTGCTGAGAAATACTATGTACAAATTGAGTGCATTTTGATCCTTGGGGCAACTATTGCAGATAATTCAATAAGCAGACATCATCAATGAGGGGACAATGTGAAAGTCATAGAGAAATTAAAATATGTAATAGGATGACAACTTTTTTCCTTGTTTTAAATTTGAATAAAGTTAATGTTGTTATACTTACACTGATGCCTATGAAGAACTAATTAAAAAATATGAAATTGTTAGTAATTGTTAGTATGGCTCAAATATTCAGCACTACAGTAACATTTTTGAATTGGGCCATCAATAACTTTCATTGCTGCTTACAGCTTGACATAACATGAATAGTGTTTAAAAAGAGGGCTTAGAGAATTGAAAGGTTAGTTAGCTCAAATAATACATTCTAAAATTTTGTTTGTTACAATGTTGACACTAGGATACAATGACATATAATAACTGATGTTTAAAAGGGCAAGATGGAGGATCCAGGAAGATGGGGAAAAAAGAAAAAAAAATTCCAGAAAACAGAGTAAAACAGAGAAAAAGCAAGGAGAGAGAGCAGCAAAATAGTAATAGTAATTGGGTTTACTGGGAAAAAAAATATATTTTTTTCTAGGGAATAATTATGATAATTGTGAATGTGGCATTGTTATGGTCTGGCTACTTTTCTGCTCACAGCTGAAGGATAATTAACAACCTGTCAGGATTGTCAGATAGTTTCTGTCTAGTAACTATCTCCTCCTTAGTTAGGATGCCTACTCTCCTTTGGACCAGTCCATTATACAGCACACAGCCAGCTTCTCCTGGCTATATAAACAGCAGAGATTCACTTCCTCCTTGCCCTTGTGTTGTTTCTGGCTGCAAGTGCATTCTCCTGTGTTCCTCATTACCTGTGCATGAACTGACTTTCCCTGACGTCCCTTCTGGCTCCTGATTCTTGGCTTGTTCCTGACATCACTGATCTTTGTATTCCTCACTCTGGCTTGTCTGAGTAGCCGTCTTGATTCTTGACCTCAGCTTTTCTTTTGGTATATGCTCTGTACTATCACTATTTGGCTTTGTTTACGTGGTTATTACAATAAAGGGGTTTTGCACTTTACGTGTTTTTGTCCGTCTGTGTCCTGGTCCCTAACAGGCATTTCAAATAGTTGGTGAGATGTGTTCTTAATAGAGACAACAAAATAAACTGAAATATCTTCAACAATGTTTGATGGACATTCAGTTTATTTGTTTATGATTATTTGGAATGATTGTCATAGTGGAGCAGCGGATGAGGAACGACGGCAGAGAAAAATTGATGTAGCTGTAGTGTTGAGGATGGATGGAAGCGGTGAAAGGGGGGAGAGGGGGAGTTGCAATAATCCAGGCGGGATATCACAAGGGAGTAAATTAGTAACTTGGTTTTGTCTTGCGTGAGGAAAGGGTGGATTCGGGAGATGTTTTTTAGGCCGAGGCGGCAGGATTTGGTGAGGGACTGGATATGAGGGATGAAGGAGAGAGCAGAGTTGAGGGTGACACCAAGGCAGCGAACCTGGTCTGTTGGTTGGTTAGTGGCATTGTCAACACTAATAGAGATGTCAGGAAAGGTGGACAGAGCAAATGGTTTTAGAGATGTTGAGCTTTAGGTAACGGGACGCCATCCATGATGCAATTCCTGATAGACAGTCAGTGAGGCGAATTAGAAGAGAGGGGGAAAGGTTAGGAGCAGAAATATAGAGTAGGGTGTCATCTGCGTATAGGTGGTACTGGAAACCAAAGGAAGAAACAAGTTGTCTGAGGGAAGAAGTGTAGATGGAGAATAGCAGAGGCCCAAGAACTGAGCCTTGAGGAACACCAGTAGATAGCGGTAGGGTAGAGAAGCAAGTTCCAGTAAATGAGACACTAAAAGTACATTTGGAAAGGTAGGATTTCAGCCATGAAAGATGTCTGAGCATGGAGGGTTTGCAGGAGAAGGGGTGGTCAACTGTGGCTGCTCACTGGTTGTTTTAGCTGTGAGGAGGTCATTAGTAATCTTAGTCAGTGCAGTCTCTGCTGAATGCTGTGGATGGAAACCAGATTGTACAGGGTCAAGTAGAAAGTTTGTTAGTTGATTGTAGGTTAATCGTTCCAGCAGTTTGGAAGCTAGCGGGAGAAGTGAAACTGGACAGTAGTTTGATGGGGATGTGGGAGCAAGGTTTCTTTAGGATGGGGGAGATAATGGCATGTTTGAATGAGGATGGGAATACACCAGAGGAAAAGGAGAGATTAAAGATGTGGGTTAGGGTTGGGGTAAGAATACTAGGAGATGTGAAGGTATACATATAAGATTTAAAAAATTTGTCACACTGTATACACTATGATTTGCCATTTATATTGTCACGAACTACTAATGTTTTATGAGGATTATCAAACAACCTTTCAGGTTATAATATTTTTACACGATTTGTCACACGAAGCGCACATAGATTTATTTTAGTTGTTTACTTAATTATATAAGTGTGTTGTGGGGAATTGTGCACTGATCTTTGTAACTGCTGATGTGCATCTTTTGGTGCTGAGTTTCACAATGTTTTGGATTACCCTACAAATAATGTAATGTACTTTCTATCTGGAACTGCATATTAAACAATTGTTGTTTACATTTAGGAATCACCACTGTATTGACAATGACAACACTAAGTACCATAGCAAGGAAATCTTTACCCCGGGTTTCATATGTCACAGCGATGGATCTGTTCGTGACGGTCTGTTTTCTATTTGTATTTGCGGCACTTATGGAGTATGCAGCACTGAATTATTATTCAAGTTGCAAAAAGCCTAGGTGTACTAAGAAGAAAAAATCGGTAAGATACAAACCTATTTTTTCAGGCTTATTTTTTATTCCTTTTCTTCAGAGAAAAATGCTACCTGATGATTTAGCATGCAAATAGATTTTAAAAGATGTTGAACATAAAGAAATGTTTTGTTTGAACATGTACATGTAAATAATATGTTGCACCACTAGACTAGAGCAGTTTAGTATTGCAATAGAAAAAAAGATTCAAGACAAGTGTCTTGAATCTTTATTAAAAACCACATAGGTATAGTTCTGTGGCTTTTAACCACTAAGTAGAATTCAAATGTGTCTGTTACATATCACAGTTCCTACATTTTAAACTTTAACACAGTAAATAAAGCCATACAATCCCATTATTATTATTATTATTCCCAATTGACTTTTCTCTCTTCAATTAATACATTTTTAAATGTTGACTGGTTCAGCTAGCCTTTTTGAGGATGGTTGAAGAGAAGGAAGATAAATTTAGGGTAAGCAATTAGCCTGATTAGATAATGTTAGCATGTTCACCTCATGTAGTTTACTTATCATGGATTTCAGCTTCCCTCTGGTACGCTTTTAAACTATACGTATCTCAGAATCACCTGACTGACTGAAAAAAAGAACAAACTATAAGCAGGTCAGCTAAAAAAGTACACTATATGGATAAAAGTATTGGGACAGCTGACCATTACAACAGAGACGTTTATGACATTGCAGTCAAAATATAGTATCTCACAAAAGTGAGTACACGCTAACATTTTTGTAAATATTTTATTATATCTTTTCATGTGACAACACTGAAGAAATGACACTCTGCTACAATGTATAGTAGTGAGTAGTAGTGTACAGATGCACTTCATTGGTTGATGGCAGAGGAGGACCATGCAGGCGACCAATAAAGTTGCTTGTACGGACATTTAAAATCCTGACGCCAAAGCTGCTGCATAGTACGTACCCCGTTAACCCCGTATAAACCCCTTCTACAAAAAACATCAAAAAACTAAGAAAAAACAGAAGTCGAACACAGGAACGGGCAAATATTTAAGGAATATGAAGATCCCCCCCACGAAGATGAACATGAAGAGTTGGCCAGCGACCAAGTCAACTATACTTTCCGTTGGTAGCATTCTCCTGGAATCTGCCCCAGATTTGTCTATCAGATTTTAAAGCGTGATTCACCACCCTAGAGAACATGTTTTTGCTCAGTCCAGTGGTGGTGTGCTTTACACCACTTCCGCTGACGCTTGGCAATGTCCATCGTGATCTACGGCTTGTGTGCAGCCGCTCTGCCATGGAAATCTAATTTGTGAATCTCTAGACCCACAATGCTTCTGCTTTTGTTGCTTCCAGATGCAGTTCGGAACTCTGTAGTGAATGATGTTATGGAGGACAGGCTATTTTTATGTGCTATGCACTTAGCGGCCATGCTCTTACAGTGGAGCAGATCTAGCACGAAATTTCATGAATTGACATGTGGTAAAGTCACTGAGCTCTTCAGTATGACCCTTTCTACTGCCAAAGTTTGTCTAATGAGATGGCTGCCTATGTGCTTGATTTTATACACCTGTTAGCAATATGTGTGGCTAAAACTCTAGAATATTAGGAGGGATGTCCACATACGTTTGATCATATAGTGTATGAAAGTACACCCTCTTTGAATGTTATGGTTTTACATATCAGGACATAACAATCAAGATCTATTCCTTAGCAGGTAAAATTAGGTAAATACAACCTTAGAAAAGCAACAATACATGATATACAGTATTACACAGTGTCATGATTTATTCAACAAAAATATAGACAAGATAGAAAAGCCATGTTTGAAAACATAAGTACACCCTTATTTCTTCCATAGGAACTAAGATGCTAAGTAGCATACAGGTGCTGCATATCAAATGCCCTTGATTAATTGATCATCAGCAAGTGTGACCACCTCTATAAAAGCTGAAGTTTTAGTTGTTTGCTGGTCTGGAGCATTTAGGTGTGCCAAGACATCAGCAATGATCTTAGAGAAGCAAT
>VKOC01029571.1:0-27256 GCA_009364415.1 Spea multiplicata
GGCCAACACAGACATGCCCTAGCCGGAAAGCAAATATTCATCACAACTTATGCAATCAAAACTGGAAAATGCAGTTATAATTGCTTACACAGCAGAAAATCACCCCTAAACAACAGTTATCACACTTACTGCTTCCGCGCTACATAAATATTCAACTGAGCTGGGTGTGTAATAATAACGTTACAAAATGATGCCACAGTGTTAACGCACTACAGTGACGTACAAATTAAATAGCAAAGAGCAAGAACTCGACAGGTGAGCGTTAAGACCAAAGCGAAGGCTGCACACGGTCTCTTGGAATTAAGTACCGTATGCTAGTTCATTAATCATCAATGCTATAGCTGACCGGGCTCCTAATTGTTTTTTATTATTATTTTCAGTAAAAGTGAAGACACGATGGTTCAAAATGATCTATAAACACGTCCAGTTGTTTTCTTAATGTTTCCGCTTATTGCTTCACACTTCTGTGGGAGGTATTCTAGGAAGACAACACATTATGCAAAAAGATATAGTTGTATTACAAAATTGTGTTTCAACATATGCTTAAAAGGACTATTTTCTTGAAGAACACATTAAAAACATCCTGTTGGACCATCAGTTTTGGCCAAGTCTGGCTTCCGACAACCCCACAGACAGACCCTTTATAAATCTTATCAGAAGTATTATTATCCTATTAAAAAGATCATACCAGCCATGTATTCCACTGGATTTCTTAATAAATGTAACTGTAGATTGCAATAACAAAACACAATATGCAATACAGTTTACAAATTCTTGCCAAAATGTTTGATTAGACACTCACTGTACCTTCTATTTGTGCAAGCCCAATATGATGGGACACACCACTTGTTTTTTCCTGTTTGTACTCATTGTACAGCACTGTGGAATAGGATATTTATCATTTTAAAACTAACATTTATTGTTCTTATTAGTTTGTGTTATGACATCACATGAAGAAGCCACATAAAAAGATGATATTTCTAACTGCTTTCCATGTAGAGCTATACACATGTATTTATTCTAAATTGCAAACAATCTGTAGATGACCAACCTAGGATTTCAGAAAAGTTACAGGTTTATAGAAATCAGAGATATTACGTTATGGTAACGTCGCTGCACAGTAGTCACAAAGATCAACTGACACCAAAGGGTTGGATATTTTTTCTTACATTGCATTGTTAACCCAATTAGAAAAAGGAAACATTAAACATGAATTGTAGCGTTCCACATTAGTAACAGAAGCCGTAGAATGGCAACAGTCTGACTGTATAGAAAATCTGGGGAATCACAAATTGCTTTGCAAGATACTATATTTAAGATCAACAGATCAGTTCACCTATTTGCCAGGTCATCCCCCCCCATTATTTAGGGGCTTAGTTCTAAAATTAATGAAAACTCCTAAATTTGACCATGTTCAGCGATACAGGAGAATCCATGAATTTTTGTTTCTTTCCACCTTCAGTGGAACATATTACGCTGATGATGCTGTCCGGAGGAACATTCAGAAGCTTTTGCATACCTGTCAGAGAGCCTACAGCTAGACAGCTTTCCGAAGACAATTGGCAATGCAGTAAACGGATACACAACTATTTTTAAACTCACAATCTGGGAGGAGTGGAGGTGGAATAATGTTACAATGTTCTGCAACAAAACAAGACTAGTTCTTTATTTTCAGATTTGTAGCAGTAGAAGGAAGCCATACAGGTCAAAGGATGTTAGCATTAACTGAAAAGGCTTTTCCAAAATGCCAAATACGATATATACATTCGCAAATGTTTATATAAAGTATGCTAGGAAAACCTAATAATAAAATGTAACTACCTCCAACATCATCCCTACAGAGGATCCAAAACCTAGTCTAAGGGAGGTAGGTAAATTAGAGGTTGAAGGATGTAAGTAAATATTTCCTTTTAAAGATCTAGCATGGTTTTTAGACTTGATTCTTGTTCAGTAAAACGTACATTCATCATCAGGATCCTAAACCATCTTACACCCAATAGTTAAAAATAATATTCTGTAATTGGTGTCCAAGAATTCTGACATTATATTGCATTCTGATATTTCAACAAATCCATCACCGAGCCTTACTCTGGTGACAGTAAAACGTATAGAACTCCCACACACAAGATGGTTTTTGCCTCTCATTATGCAAGCAAGTGTCACTCCTGCTTAGTGTATTCACAGTATGTCCCAATGTATTCCATCTTGGAGGAGGTATAGACATGCAGGATATCCCCATCTCTAATACTGAGATACATTCCCTTACAAAATAGTACACCCCGAACGTTTTTGTAAATATTTTATGATATCTTTTCATGCGACAACACTGAAGAAATGACTCTCTGCTACAATAAAAGTAGTGAGCGTACGGTCTGTATAACTGTGAATAACTTACACAGCCATTAATGTCTTAACCGTGGCAACAAAAGTGAGTACACCCCTAAGTGGAAATGTCCAAATTGGGCCCAAAAATTTTTGTATAATTTTTGGCCACCAGAGCTTCACAGGTTGCCATTGGAGTCCTCTTCCACTCCTCCATGACGACATCACGGAGCTGGTGGATGTTAGAGACCTTGCGCTCCCGCATCTTCCGTTTGAGGATGCCCCACAGATGCTCAATAGGGTTTAGGTCTGGAGACATGCTTGGCCAGCCCATCACCTCTACCCTAAGCTTCTTTAGCAGGGCAGTCTTGGAGGTGTGTTTGGGGTCGTTATGCTGGAATACTGCCCTGCAGCCCAGTCTGGGGAAGGGATCATGCTCTGCTTCAGTATGTCACAGTAAATGTTGGCATTCATGGTTCCCTCAATGAACTGTAGCTCCCCAGAGCCAGCAGCACTCTTGCAGGCCCAGACCATGACATTTCCACCCATGCTTGACTGTAGGCAAGACACACTTTTCTTTGTACTCCTCAGCTGGTTGCCACCACACACGCTTGACACCATCTGAACCAAATAAGTTTATCTTGGTCTCATCAGACCACAGGACATGGTTCCAGTAATCCATGTCCTTAGTCTGCTTGTCTTAAGCAAACGGTTTGCGGGCTTTCTTGTGCATCATCTTTAGAAGAGGCTGTCTTCTGGGAAGACAGCCACGCAGACCAATTTGGTCTGAGCACTGTCAGGCTGACCCCCACCCCTTCAACCTCTGCAGCAATGATGGCAGCACTCAGCTTCTTTATGTCGACCATGGCGAGCCCTGATCTGAGTGGAACCTGCCCTGTGAAACCTCTGTATGGTCTTGCCTACTGTGCTGCAGCTCAGCTTCAGGGTCTTGGCAATCTTCTTATAGACTAGGCCATCTTTATGTACAGCAACAATTTTTTTTTCAGATCATCACAGAGTTCTTTCCCATGAGGTGCCATGTTGAATTTCCAGTGGCCAGTATAAGAGAGTGTGAGAGTGATAACACCAAATTTAACGCACCTGCTCCCCATTCACACCTCAGAGCTTGTAACACTAACGAGTCACATGACACCGGGGAGGGGAAATGGCTAATTGGGCCCAATTTGGACATTTCCTCTTAGGGGTGTACTCACTTTTGTTGCCAAGGTTTAGACATTAATGGCTAATGTATGTTGAGTTATTTACACTGTAATACAGGCTGTACACTCAATACATTACATTGTAGCAGAGAGTCATTTCTTCAGTGTTGTCACATGAAAAGATAATAAAATATTTACAAAGATGCGAAGGATGTACTAACTGTTGTGAGATACTGTATATGGTACTGTTTGGGCTGTCAGCAGAATTAAAACATATAAAGTACTAATAAGCTTACGGCAAGACCGGCTTTCACTCATCTTTTGCTCTTATCCTACTTGCAATACACTTCCTGCCATCTCCGCAGAAGCCAACGGTTCCATCAGATGCCTACAGATTTCTGCTCATTCAGTAACATAAGTCTCCAAAACGATATTCCTTATTAACAATGTGATATTTTATTAATGAGATGCTTCCTACCAAAAATAGCACTGGAATGCAAGTCTAGCACAGACAGTGATGTGCCAAAAGAGGAAATTGCTAGTACAAGAATCTGCCGGCACCTGTGCAATTCTCTTCTTAGATTATGAAAGTGAAGTCGCTTCTGCCACCTGTTCAGTTTACTATTAAACAGCCATCAATGCTTGCGAAAAAAGGTACCTATTGATGCAAAATATATTATAATAATAGGATTATAATGGTTAATGGCAGAGTACATAATTGACCAAGTATTCTCGAAGAGAAAATGCTAGAAAAATGTTTTAATGTAAAAAGTAGAGGCTCATCAAAATTATTAGAATTTAGTAAGCTGCGTTTTTTTGGTGAAGAGATACACACTATGACACTTACACCCCAAGGTAGACAAAGTACCAATTATGAAAAGCAGTAATGTCAATAATATACCCAGGGGTTAGCCAAACAATTATAGGTAATCACAGAAGCAATGCGGCCATCTCGCACCTACAGGTCTAGATCTATCTGGGTGAATACTTAGTGTAAGAACATGACAGAAGAGGAAAGGATAGGACCAAGAATGATGGATTGACTCAGTATGTCATCTAAAACAGGAGGTCCAAGACTATTTATTTATTTTTATAAGAAGAACAAAAAAATACACAAATGTGGTTTTTTTCAGATTGAAACCCCTTAGAACAAGGACTCTCCCATTTCTACAATATTCCACCAAAGATATGCAGCACCTTACAAATGTAATGTCATAAGCCATAATATAGCACACCATTAGTAACATACATCAAAGTGTAGCATTCGGAAACAAATTATATATATATATATAATATATATATATATATATATATATACACCAAATCCGAAACAATTACTGGAATGGCGCATGTGATCATACAACCTAAACTCCTCCAGATTAAATTATTAATATCACTCATTAATATTACATGACCTAAAAAATCCCTTTATACACATCGTAACAAAACACTTTTTTATTTTAGGGGTTTTTTTGGTGTTTTTTTTTTTTTTTTAGAGCTCACTCAACGACTTACCCAACGTGCCTCATATGTGAAAATCAGAAATCATTTAAAAAATGTTTTTTTTAAAAATCATCCAGTACTCATGACTATGATTAAACCCATATGTATAAAGCCATATCCCAGAGACTAGTTGCTGAGCAGTATGTGCTACAGAAAACTGCAGGAAAAGCCCTTTTATGGAATAAGGGTGGGAAAAAGGTGCATTCCCTCTCTCGGGGTTTGGATGTCATGCTGGAGATCCTCCCTCTACCAGCTCCTTCCCAGAAAAAGCTAAGTAATTGCCCCTATGCTGGGGTGACTACGGTATCCAGGGGCTACAAGTGCTAAGGCTCGTGTTCTGCTCTGACAGTCACTGCACCATTTCCCCCGTCCTGATGCACAAAGTTTGTCCCTTGTGCGTGGCAGAGGGTGCTCCCTGGTCACTTAGTGGATCACGCGTCAGATTAAGGAGTGCGGGATCCCCCAGCAGGCTGCTCAGATTTGCAGATCACACTGCGGGTTTTTGTACTGAGGTGAAGGAGGCAGACTGTCCCAGTGCAATGCAGGCAAACGGGCACTCTGAGTACCAGGCAAGTGTCTCTAGCTAATGCCCTGAGTGCGGCTACCCTGCGGAAAGAGGGTGTCACCTCCCACTGTAAGCGCAGATAAGATCGGAGAACACTAAGGTAATGGTTGCAGAAGCCAGGAGTTTCCTACACACCCCGCCCCAGACAGCTCCTTCCTGGTCCCGATATAATGTAGGCATTTTCCTCCCTGAAGCCAGTCGGGAAAAGCCTTCTCGGTCACTTACCGTCCTGTGAGGACGATGCCTGCTGACGCCCAGTCCGGGGAAGCCCGCTGTCAGCCCCCCACCACTCCTTGACAGCAGCAGCAGCCGGGATCTACCTGCAGTGGCCGCCATCTCTCAACTGGAAGCGCTCCGGAGCCGGGCGCGCTGCGGCGCTCGCCGGGCGGGGCTAAAACACGCCGCTCAAAACAGGACAAGCCAATCGAAGTGCGATATAAGTATAAGGGGCGCGGTAAATCGCAGACTGGGGCAGCCTTGCAATGCTAGGTTTCCGGGACTGTAATAAAATGGGCTGGGAAAAGCAGCTGTCAATTATTCATAGGCCCTCCCACAGGGGGCAGGGTTCTAGAACTGTCAAGGAGTCTGCATGTATTCGTTAAGAAGGAGAGGCTGAGTTTCTGCAGAGCTCAGCAGGCGCTGGAGATTCTTAATGACCTACTATTTAGCGTTATTATTTGTCACCCTTACGCATGTCTTGGATTCACTGATTATTTGTTTATGCCTCTAACAGGGAGCGGATAAAGCACATAAAATGCAACACTTTGCGTAACTCTGTCAATTCTAAAACAGTTTTGCGGTTAGTATTGGAAAGTTAGTATATCAATCCAGCCTTTGAGGTTCTTAAATAGATTGTAAGCTCACAAGACCAGAGCTGTCTTATTCTGTAGCGCTATGTCAAGGACGGGTAGATGAATGCTGTCCCCTTTCTGATATTTCTAGCACGTTTAACTCAGGTAGTGTGATTTTGTGGAAACCACGCAGGCTCCGGATCAAACAGCATCCACATTATAAACCAGCTGCATAGTTGTCCTTATGCTTTTTTTATACTTTACTCTTAACGTGAGTGTCTCCCCTCCTTCAGGTACTCTTTTGCAATATCGCTACTTAAAATATTAAAGAGAATGGGTCCAAGTACAGATCCCTGAGGTACCTCATTGGTAACAAAACCTTGCTCTGAATATATACACCATTAACTACAACCCTCTGTTTCCTTTACTCAGCCACTGCCTAATTCATTCAACCATATTGGGATCTAAGCGCAGTTTATTGATAATTCTTCTATGTGGGACAGTGTCAAAAGCCTTACTGAAATCCAGATAGGTCTATCGTACCACCTTGATCAATTACTTTAGTTACCCAATCAAAAAAAATCAATAAAAAATCCATGTTGTTTTTGATCTTCAAACCCGTGTGACTTCAGATGTTCAACAATCCTATACTTTAATATAGTTTCCATTAGTTTCCCCACTACAGATGTACGACTTACTGTGTGGGTGGGCACAACACCCTTTTTGTGTGGGTGGGCCCAACATTCGCTAATTTCCAATCTTCTGGGACCACTCCCGTTACCAATGATTTGGTAAATAAATCTGGTAACGGTTTTGCTAGTATACCACCAAGCACTTTTAATAACTTGGGGTGTATCCCATCAGGCCCCATCGACTTATTTGTCTTTACCTTAAACAACTAATGTACACCCTCGACATGTATCAAATGACTCAGTTTTTTTTCCTAACTGAGGTACCTTTCCTTCATGTTCATCTGTAAAAACTGAACAGAAATATTCATTGAGGCAGTCAGATAGACCTTTATCCTCTTCTACATACCTTCCTTCTTTTGTTTTTAATCTTACCACTCCTTGTTTTACTTTCCTTTTCTCATTTAAATCTCATCTCCTTTTTTACTGACAGGGCAATTCTCTCTTCTGTGTGTGATTTGGCAGCTCTTATAACTTGCTTTGCTTCTTTCTGCCTAATCTTATAGATCTGCCTACCTTCCTCACTTTGTTTTTTTTGTATTGACTAAAGGCTAACTTCTTGTTTTTTACGATTTTGGCCACTTCTGTACTGTGGAGTACCGACCGGTGCTCTGACTTTAAAGAACATGCTGAGCGAGAGGGGCAAATCCATAGCTAGCTCTTTTTTTGCACCCGAGACAAGAACAGAAAATTGTGCCCCCCCACTATACCTTTACAGCGGTTATTTTGAGGAAAGTAGATAAATACATAACAAGGACATTCATGATATTAGAACAAAATAATAGTAAATCAAGTTTCCCCAAGCCCTGGGTACACCTGCCAGACATTGTTTCCTTCTACCCGTAGTCACCAGAAATACAAGGCTTGGATCATCAGGTGGAAATAGCGTTGGCAACAGCAGGAAATACAGCCTTCCTGGAACCTGGGTGGCACTGTAATATAGCAATACATAGTTACATAGTTACATGTAGTTACATAGTTCATAAGGTTGAAAAAAGACCTAAGTCCATCAAGTTCAACCCTTCTAAGTAACCTTCCTATTCATGATCCAAAAGAAGGCAAATATTAATATTATTCTATTTATATCCCTGTATGTCTTGCCTTTCTAAGAAAATATCGAGACCCCTTTTGAAGGCATCTAATGTATTTGATGACACCACCTCCCTTGGAAGTGAATTCCATTCCTTTATTGTCCTCACTGTAAAGAATCCCTTCCTTTGTCGTCTATGAAACCTGCGCTTTTCCAGTCTCAGAGGGTGACCTCTTGTTCTCTGTATATTTCTGTTAATGAACAGGTCACTGAAGAGCTCTTTATATTGCCCCTGCATATATTTATATAATGTTATCATATCCCCTCTGAGACGCCGTTTTTCTAGCGTATATAATTTTAACTTTTTTAGTCTCTCTTCATAACTGGTATCTCCCAATCCCCTTATTAATTTCGTAGCCCTCCTTTGCACTTTTTCTAATTCCATAATGTCCTTTTTAAGGACCGGTGCCCAGAATTGTACCGTATATTCAAGGTGAGGTCTTACCAATGACCTGTACAGAGGCAAGATGATATCCTCCTCCCTTGAATCAATACCTCTTTTTATGCATGCTAAAACCTTATTGGCCCTCGCAGCTGCTTGCTGGCATTGCGCACTGTTGTCAAGTCTGTTGTCAACCGTTATTCCTAAATCCTTCTCATTGGTAGTTTCCCCCAAGGATATTCCATTTAAAGAATAGGTTGCATTTTTATTATTTTTACCATAATGCATAACATTGCATTTCTCTATATTGAACCTCATCTGCCACTTGCACGCCCAGTCCCCAACTCTGTCTAAATCTTCCTGCAAAGAAGAAACATCAAGATTAGTCTGAATTACCCGGCCTAATTTTGTGTCATCAGCAAAAACTGTGACATGGCTCTCAATGCAGCTTGGGAGATCATTTATAAATAAATTAAAAAGAAGAGGACCGAGGACAGACCCCTGAGGCACTCCACTTAATACCTGCATACAGGCTGAGAAACATCCATTCACAACAACCCTCTGCATTCTATCTTTTAACCAATTTCTGATCCACATACAGACATTTGCCCCTAAGCCTATTTCTGTTAATTTATAGAGTAGCCTTTTATGCGGAACCGTATCAAATGCCTTAGCAAAGTCCAGATAAATCACATCTACAGCCACTCCCCGGTCTATATTTTTACTAACTTCTTCATAGAATGCTAATAGGTTGGTTTGACAAGACCGGTCTTTCACAAATCCATGTTGACATCTACTAATTGGATTATGGATCAAGATATGATCTTAAACGTATATCTTTAGCAACCCTTCAAATAATTTCCCCACTACCGATGTTACGCTTACTGGCCTGTAATTACCCGATTGAGATTTTGATCCCTTTTTAAATATGGGCACAACATTTGCCTTGCGACAATCTAATGGAACTATGCCTGAGCTGAAAGAATCCCTAAAGATTAGTAATAATGGTTGGGCCAGGTCTTTGCTGTCCTGACGGGGACAGCACCGAGACTTACCTCAATAACAAGACAGAACTCGTGTTGAGGTAAGACAGGAACTGTTTATTCAGAGTGACATTAAACAGATTAACTGAAACAATAATTTGTCACTCCCTGGTTGCAACCTGGCTGTCTGTCAGACATAATCCCCTCTGCAAGTGATAAGACAATATACTTCTGGGGGTAACTGACAACATGGGGAGACACAGGGAAAAGTTATGACATACAATAAATAATTGCAAAACATTATATGTGTTTGCAAAGTACAGGACCAATCCCAAAACAATATCAGCGCACCACAGTCCTCAGAGCCTCTAATATTTAGGAAATATGGAACAACCTGTACCGGGGAAAAATCAGTAGAATCTGACCCCCTGTGCCTACACTCAAAAGTCTTTACAAGGCCAGGGCCCATAGTCAATAGGGAGGAGGATGGCTCTCAGGCCTCTCCAGGGGTGATGAAGGGTTCCGTCACATTGATGTTTCACCTTGTCTCAAAGATCTATTTTATTGAACAAAAACCTCCTTTCTCTCTCGCTTCAATCCATGGTCTCATTTTTCAATTTCTTGTTTTCTTGTTTAATTATTATTATTTTGATCTCAAAGCCTTCCTTTTCCCCATTTCTTTGCTGCAAACAGAAATAGCCATGCGAAGTCCCACTGGCAGATGTTTCTTAGGTGATCGCCTAATCCCTAAGGCTACTGAGTAGAGGGCTCTATCTACAACAGTTGTAGGCAAATCTCTCTGGACACAATCTAAACATGCCTTACTGTAAAGTAAAATGATACGCTCTGCTGCAGAGAATTATATCTTTACTGGGAGCCAAATGTAAGTGACCCAGAATAAAATTTCTGTGCAAGTAGGGTTGCTGTACATTTGATACTAAACTCTCAATAAACAACTGATATTGGTTTACTTCTATCTGGATAGTCAGTGATTTTTCTAAAAATAATAATAATTGGTTCTCTTATTTAAAAATGTATACATGGTGGTACAATCAGTGGTGTATCTAGGCCTGACATAGGGCAGCACCCCGCTGCCCCCAACACTCACCTTTGCACCTCCATCCTGTCTGCTGAGTACTGCTAATTGCATATTTTTTAGCTGCATCATGCTAGGCTTATGACCTAGCTCCTTTTGGGAGAAGGCTTACACTCCTAAGCCTGGTCCAGCCAAATGACCCAGTAATAAACAGCTCAAGACATACACTATATGACCAAAAGTAAGTGGACACTTGACCATCACACCCATATAAGCGTGTTGGGCATCTCAACGAGAAAACCATGGATATTAATAGGCTATAAAAGCTTTAACTCTTCTGTCACTGATGTTGGATGAGAAGGCTTGGCTTACGAACTGTGTTTCTGTTCATCTGAAAGGTTTGCAACGGTGTGAAGGCCAGGGCCTCCACGCCAAACATGATAAGCAATTTTGTTTGGACCTTGCTTTGTGCATTGGGGTGCAGTGATGCTGGAACAGGAAAGTATCTTCCTCAAACCGGTTTTACAAAGTTGAAAGCATACAATTGTTTAAAATGTCTTTGTATACAGTAGCATCAAAATTACCGGGGCCTAATACAAACTTTGACAAACAGCCCCACACCAAACTTTACAGGATGCAGTTTGCATTCTGTTAGGTCATTATCAGGATCCACCTTGGTCTGAAGCACAGACAGAGGAATGTAAAGAAGCGGCGACATCCAGAGATAACCCACAAGTAAGGACCAATTGTAAAGGACCGCACTGGAGAGCAGGAGCAGGAAACACAAGACTCGAGACTACCGCAGGAGCTTGTAGCACACTGGACCAGCTAGCAGGCTGACGATCTGGAAGGTCTGGGTACAAGACTTTCAAGGAAAATCCCGGCATGTGTCGGGTTTTGGAATACCCACCAGCGAGGTAACTTTCCTTTGCGACAGTAGTGTTCTCCTAGTATACGACAGACCCAGACTTGTGCTTAAAGATAATGAAGCATGATAAATCACTCCAGAGAACACAAGACTTGGATTATCAGGTGCAAATAGCATTGAAGACAGCAGGAAACACAGCCTTTCTGGAACCTTGGTGGCACTGTAACATAGCAATACAGTGCTTTACTGTCCTGTCAAGGAGAGCAACTGGGCTTACCGCAATATCAAGACAGAACTCGTATTGAAGTAAAACAGGAACTGCCTTTATTAGGAACAGCACAGATATAATCACATCAATAATCAGACAGCCCGGCGCCTCCATACAGTTCTATGGCCAGCAATGGCCACCCAACAAAAAGTCACTATTTTCAGAGATTTTAGGGTCCAATGATGTTATGTTCCAAAAAGCCACTTGATCTGACCTCGAGACCCTGAGCGACAGCGTCGGAAACATCCCCGGGAATAGTCTGGTGGAAGTCAGGCCACAGTTCCATAGCCGCGACTGGGTAAACCCCGGTCCATAATTAAAGCTATAAAACTGTCATGGACTGCCTTGACTGTTCATTCTGTATGTTCTCCTTCGATTGTGATTAAAGACTGCTTCCTACTTCTACTCTCCATGTGAATGATTGAAACACAATTTACAGAAGACAAAGATTATTATCTAACATTGCGTTGATATTGCTTCCAGAGGCAGTTTAGAATTCTGTAGTAAGTGATGCTATGTAGGATGTGCGGTCCTTATGTGCTACGTGCTTCAGCACCACATCTGCATTGTCTACAGCTTCATGGCTGAGTTGTTGTTACTCCTAGATGTTTCCACTTCACTATAACACTTACAGCGGACCAGGGAAGATCTTATATACTAGCAGGGCAGAGATTTCACAAACTGACTTGTGGCATCATATGACCATGTTTAAAGTCAATGGCATGGAAATGGCATGCTTATGTGTTTCTTTTTTCTTACAAAACCTGGAGCCTTCCCTTGCGGGACGCGGCCAGGACTGCCCACTGACGTCAGCGAGTGGTCCAGTGACGTCGGTGGGAGTCCCCACTGACATCTGTCGGTTAAAAGGAAAATGGGCAGGGAGCGGGTCATGTCAAGACCCTGCTCCCGTGACCCAGAGGATTCGGGCCTTGACCCGGAGAACCGCCTCGTCGAGCTGCGAGGCTACGATCGGAGGGACACCAGGTCAGTTCCTGAACGCTGCCTCGCTAGTATCGTCTAGCGCTGGCAGCGGTTTTAACCCTTTCGGTCCCGGGAGGAAGCAACGCAGATCCAACGGGCATACCCAGCCAGGGCACAAGGCGTGCCCATCACATCTGGTGGCAGTGGTAGGAGGCTTCCTGGGACATCCAAACCACTACCGGGACTAACAGGCTTGCTGACAAAAATGCTATGTAAAAAGGGACTGGCATTCTTACTTGAAATCACCTTAAGAGATTATAAGGTCATTCATCAGAACACAACTTTTAATAAAATTTAAAAATAACAAATCAGTGATAGATTACTATCCCTTAATATACCGGTCATAGGGAATAATGATATTTCAGCAGTTTCCTTTCCCTTTAATTTCTACTGCTGTTGGTGTACCTTGTTATATGAAATATGACATCACTGTCACTTAAAGGAGTTAAGCGTGACTCACCTGTCACCAAGGTACAGAAAAGAAACACACTTCTTGTTGGGTTTATCTATGGAGACGGTGTGTCCTGGCCTACAAATCGTATGCATTTGTTCAAACAAAAATGACAAAGCGTGATTTATGCAGCCACACCCAGTTCTAGAGTAGGATTGCTGCAAACCAGACTAACTGCATATGATAAGGTTTTAACTGAATTCTAAAAATAATGTAATAGAATTCACATATATTCCGTACACCTATTCAACATAGAATCCTTTATTAAATATGAACAAAATACTCTTATCAGATCAGAGAACATAGCATTGCCTACTCCTAAGAGGCCCCTACGTCCGAAGTTTCATGGGTGGCCAAAGAACGTGGTAAGGGGGATAGTTTCCCCCCCCTTCTTTCCTCTGGAATTTCCTGTGGATACAGACATGCGCCTTTTTTGTTTATTTTTCTGCATGCAACACACAGAGCATTACTTATTCACATAATGTATTTTTTCAGTATTTAATGGATGGTTAACCTGTATTATTTATTTTTAGGGTTTTTGGAATGTAAGTCCCACAACATCTGCTGGATTTTGGCTTTGCCCCCCCAGGTAAAAAGTCAGACTTCCGTTCAGAAGGTATGTAGTTGTTTTGTGTGTACCTGTTCATTTAATAGGCATCTTTTTACTCTGAATTATTATTAGCTTTTATTTATATAGCGCCAACAGTTTACGCAGCGCTTAATACAATACATAAATTCAAGGGGTATGACAAGACAAGAATTGACAGACTAAGACAAACCGATACATTAGGTGGAGAGAGCCCTGCTCGCAAGCTTACAATCATTACAAAGTCGACAAAGGCACCAATTTCTCCCAGTGAGTTAGTCTAAAATATACTGTAGTCAATTATGCTGTAGCTGAATGCTATAATTGTTTATTATAATAAACAAAATCACCTTAAATAAAACAAACAAACAACATAGTATCAAATTTAAAGACACATTATGACCAAAACAAATGTCCTCATGACATTAGTTCCAGTTCCAGAACACAGCAGTATTTTAGAGAACAATGACAAATGCCCCTATACATCATAATTTGGAGCTAGCCGGAACTGATCATCTGTTTTTATACTAAAATGCAAGTAAATTTACTTTACAACGGCTAATGTTAGCAGTGGCTTAAAGCATTCTTGACTTACAATACCAGGTGAATACAAATCTAGTAACGATCAGGATTCAAATGTTACTGATACTAAAACAAACCTTTGAGAGATTAAAGTTCACTTTTATTGAACCAGAAGAGTTCAGTTGTGCATGACGTGGGGTTAACATTTCTTATACTCATAGCTGAGAAAGAGCAGCAGAATCCAGCATACTATTTCAGGAAGGATAGCTGACACACCCAAACTGACATTATATACTGCTATTTTCCGCTTTTTGCTACAAATTCGAGAGGTGAGTTTACTTTGGTAGCTCCAGTAGGGCTGTTCATTACCTGGCTGATCTTCAAAAAAAGATGGTGTTTTGACTCAACTCAACTTGCTCCCTATTTCACTACATGCCTTGTCTACCCTTGCTCATTCTCTAGACCAACTGTAGCCATCATTAATGTCCAAGTATTCCTTCCCAATAGCCATATGGAGCACACTTAGATGGTTCCCCAATGTGCATGTAAGCAAATTATAATTGCTAACAAAACAAATTATAGAACGTAAATATATTTCACATACACCATGTCTCTTTCTGCAAGAAATGGCACATAGCTGAATGTTAACCATACGATTCTCTTTTGGTACAAGGCATTCGTTATAGTCCAATGTTTATAAAATTTTTATCCAGAAATGGAGAAAAAAAACGGTTGAATTGTATACCAAATATTCCTGCTGCAAAATAATGTATTCATTGTGAGGCCATAAAGTTAAATAAGATAAGGGTTTTAGCCAAAGGCAACGCAACAAAGGTTTTTATGGATTGAAGTTGCAGATAGAGAAGGTGTGGTTAAGCCATTAAAGCTGAAGAAAGATGTTAAATTGATGTGAAATGTCAAATTTTATTACTAGTAAGGAAGAGAAAGTATTTTGCAGTTCAACACACTTATTTAAACCCATGTAGTATTGTTTACAGATGAAAGGGGAAAATAACATGTAAATCAATAATGTAAGATATCACTTGGAAACAGCCATAACCAAACTTCCTGGTCTTAGAATCTGTACTGATGTTCTTTAGGTTAAACTAATAATGTCATATATAAATTCGATACTCATTCAGCCAAAAGAGGAATTTGTGAGATAAGGCACTTGATGTTAGTCAGAGGGGTAGTAGAATCTGCTCTTCAATCAGTTTCCAGATTATCCTAAAGCGTGTTTAGTCGGGTTAAGGTCAGGGCACTGTGCAGAACCACTTGATTCTCCACAACCACACTCATCAAATCATTGCTCTTTATGACCTAAGCTTTGTGCACAAGGGGACAGGTCATGCTGGAACAGCAAAATGCCCACTAATACTGGTGCTACAAAGTCTAAAATATCTTATGTATGCCTTTGCTTAACATTATCATTTCAATGGAACTAAAGGGCCCTAACCAAAACCCTGGAAAACACAGCCACAGACCATTATCTCTCCTTGACCAACCTTTACAGTAGACACTATTCATTCTGGTAGGTAGCTTTCTCCTGGCATCCACCAAACCAGATTAATTTATCAGACTTCCAGATAGTGAACCATGATTTATCACTCCAGAGTACGTTTTCACCACCCCAGAGTCAATGGCAGTGTGCAGTTGCTTGGCATAGAAGCTGATTTCATGAAGATCCCAAAGCATAATGCTTGTGCTAATGTTGCTTCCAGAGGCAGTCCGACCATTTATAGTAATTGATGCTACAAAGAACAGGCAATTTTTATGCAATACACATTTCTGTACTCAGCAGTACCACTCTGTGAGTGTGCATGGTCTGCTGCTTCGTGGCTGAGCTGTGGTTACCCTCAGATGCTTCCGCTTCCCAGTAATAGCACTTGAAGTGGACTGGGGCAGATCTAGCAGGGCAGACATTTTAGAATTGACTTGTGGTAAAGGTGGTATCCTATGACAGTGCCACATTTAAAGTCACTGAGTACTGCTGATGTCTATGGAGATGGCATACATATGTTCTTGATTTTTGCAATGGGTGTGGCTGAAACACCTAAACTCAATAATTAGACGAGGTGTTGTCACATCTGTTCTAAATTCTTGAACCTAAGGGCGGAGATAGGCATCTACAGGGATGGGCAGGAGCAGACTAAAAGTCTGGAGGTATGAAGAGAACATTGGAGCCACAAAGAGAGGTCACGATACCAGCCAGGTCAGATTCAGGAACCAGGACGACAGAGGCCACACCGATACGCATAAGCAAATTGAGGAAAAAGCCAAGTTAATAATAACAATGCTGTACAGCCATCCTAATCTGGATCACTATAAAGTAATGGGTTTTATGCTGTATAACGTATGTCAGATTCACTTAGCGCTTGTGCTCATTATGAGCTGCACTGTATTACATCTATGTCTGGCTAACTGTATGCTGATGAGGGCCATGCTATAACACCGGCACGTACATAATGGGGATTATAGTACACAACAGCTAGAGTGCCAAGGGTTACTTTATTGTCCCATTATTCCTAACATCCTATCAAGCTCACGCAAAACACTCAGTCAGGCCCTGACCGGCAAAAAATGTGAATGAATGACTGGGTTTTATTCTCTGCACTTCTAATATCATTAACTTGCTTATTATTTATTTATTTATCTGTCTACTTTCGTCAGTATAACACATGTAAAGGTGATACTATTCACCTGTCTGATATAGATGCTGCAATTTTAGATGTAATCAGCACTAAGCACTCATTTCAACTCTTATTGTTTCTGTAGGGATATTTCTTGTAAGGCACTTGGTATATCATTGATCCTTGATATTGGAAGTGTTTGTTAAAAGTAAATGAATTGGAACGTAAAGCATTGTACATTTAAAAAAGTGAGAAAGGAAGTTTCATGAAGCCAGGTGTGAGCCAAGCCAACTCTTGATATGGATGCCTGTGAGGACCAAAGTCATAAATAAAACAAGGGTTTCAGTTAGCTTGACTCTGACCTGTAGTCCCCTACTCTTGGTCTGTGCCGAACCAGACTTTGACTCAGTCTGCAAGGAGAAAGCAACAAGAACAACCTATGCCGATATTCACTGCTTCCCTGCACACCAAACGTGTTTTTGTGCCAGCAAAGACACAGTGCTAACATGGCACAGAAAATGTTACAAAGGCATCGCCACATAACTCTCAGCAAATACTCCTATCTGACAAGTTAAGTATTACAATTAGACAGTAAATCTCTGCTTGGAGCAGATGTGCTCTAAAAAATTCATTCGGCCTTTAAAATATTATTTTTTATTAGGAAACCAAATCATACAGTATACCCTGTTATTAGATTATGTGCTTACATTGCAGTAATATGTGGAGTACAGAATATTCAGAATATATTTCTGACACAATGAACCAAAGATAAGAAAAACATCCTAGAGGTCTGTGTAAATGTTTTGAAGAGTAGGAAACGCTCACCCCATATCTTCAATTGACCGAATGTCTGCTTCCTTTGATAATTTGAGATCTGTGGTTCTATGCTTGTATCACTTTAAATTGCCATGTAATATAACTGAAAAAAAGGGAAAAGATATTTTATGTGTTTCTTATATAACAGTGCGTTAATGATAGCCCACTACATCCCATTAACCACATTTGATTAACAACCATGTCAGCTTGCACTTGCTTCAATTGTTTCAATTGCTATTTTTCCAAACAGGAATTCTTTTTAAACATAATTTGCTTCCACCGATATGTGTAATGAAAGTTACAAAGGTAAACATTTTTTTAACAAATCATATTATGTTAGGAAATAAAATTGAAAAGGGCATGGCTTGCACATTTTTTTTAAAAAAAAGATAAGGGTAATTTCACAATAACCTAATTTCACAAATTATATGTTTCATGGTTTTCATTTTTTTAGGTTAGTAAAAGATTAATTGTTTGGGACTGTTTGTGATTTCTCACTATAATTATACTAAAGAAGCTAATATCGCCTTGCAGAATATATTACTTTCCTTTTTTTACAGAGCATTTACATAACTGGTTTGCCATCTCTTTTATATGTTTGAATTTTGTGATTCCAATCACACTATTTGGATTGTGTACCATAAAGTTATATTGCTATATTACTAATCATATATTGTCTTTAAAGGCGCATTAGTATAAGTGATATTGCAAGCATCCATGGCAGGAAAACGACATGTTGCACCAATATTTTTTAATAATAATATTTGTAAAAAAAACAATGCTGTGTAACTAGGGACAATATAATAAAAAATAAATGAGGGATGAGACTATTAAAGTCATTAGTTACACAGCATTATATTATTTATTTTATGATATACCTAGTGTTCAACACATGCAATATTTAGTATTTAAAATCACCTATTGCATATATATATACGGTATATATATATATATATATAATATATATACTATATATAATATATATAAAAATAGACCAAATAAAACAGCACACTGGATCATTAACAGACATCTTGAGGACATGCTTGGAATTCAATCCGGATACCCTAAACTTTCAGCGAGCCCTTGGTTAAATGCAATCTGGGAGTGATAGTACAGTGGCTGTAATACTTTTTGTTTTAAACACCTTTGCAAAGGCCTTTAAAATGAACATTGGAACTCAAAGCTTTAATGAAACCAACAACACACGTCAGACGTATCAAAATAGCTAAACCTCCATAAAAAGTCTCTTCCTTGTTATAGATTGCACCAAATGTAAATATGTTATGGAAACATGGTCAAAACATGCAGTATATATGAATTAATACCTTACATTTCTTTCATACCCTATGCTCAAGATAAAAATATGTTAATGTAGACAGAGTGTGCTGTCACCGAATAAGTAAATTATTTGGTAGTTTGGTAGTTATTTAAATACTGAATCCTCTAGTTCCAATTAGTTTAGTGTGCCACCCTTTCTGCTTACTTGATTTAGTCATTTTCTGTTTTGAATTTGGCAGAATAAACCATAATAAGTGCACAATTTTATTAACCTTATTCGGTCGTAATTAGGGTCACAGTTTTTTAGGATTGTCATCGCAAATAGTCGAACTGTAGTCTTGGATATGAAAAAATAAAGTCAGTCATATTGTGTCAGAGTTGGAAAAAATCAATCCTAGTATACAGAGAGGAACTAAATACATGCGCTTTACAGAAGTACAGTACAGAGTCCAATATAATGCCGGACCATCCCAACAATGGACTTTTGTACTACTGCCCTTTGTCCTCCTCAATGTTAAAATTTAAATTTATGAGACTGTGGGCCAGGGACTCCACCAGTGGTGTACAGCTGTTGTAGTGGGCCCTGCTAAGCGGGGGCCCGTCCCTTAAGGAGGGCTTATGGGAGTATCATAACATATGGAAATAGGCGAATATGGGTGGAGCAATGACGGGACAATTGGACATGGGGCAGGCTGATGAAAAGAACATGGGGACCCAGGCTTTAAGACTGTACTGGGCAAGTACCATGATATGTATTAGACTTTCTCTTAAAGTCATTATTTTGGACATTAATATAAGATGATCAAATAGAAAAAACTTTTTTGGTTTTAGTCTCTTTATGAAGCTTCTAGCCAATCCACCCACATGACATAATAGTTTAGAGTGCAGTAGAGAGATTGTGTTTGGATCCACTGATGAAGAATGTCTTTTCTCTCTGCTGCAATAAAGTCTTAATTTTATTTTGTTTCCCCTGAAAGATTAATCAGTTATGCCCATAATAGCCCATTCTGGTGAAAGTTTAGCAATTTGCACACCCAATTGACAGTAAAGTGTTACAGCAGAGGACCACTTTTGTATCCAAGGGCATTGCCACAGGCAGTGATGCAAGTCAGCGGAGGACCCTGCACTTTAGGCATTTATCAGTATCCCAGTGGCCCATCCTATACAATTTACAAGGTGAAGAATATGCATAATGATACGTTTATAGACCATATCCCTATACAAAGCTGATTGTAGTGCAAGGGCAAACTTGCAGATATCTCCAATTTGTAGATTGCATTTGTTTAAATCAATTCTTAGCCCCAGCCTGCATATCCCAATAATAGGTTGCATGATGTGGTAAACAACTTTGGTGGTGCACCATTCATCTGGGCCTTAAGTTATCTAAAGGGTTGTCCCAGTCCTTCAGCAAAATTAATAAGCTGAGATCTAATGAAGCTTCTGATCTGTAGGCAAGTGGCAATGCCGAATATTCCCTTCTGCAGTTGTCCCAATTTAAGAAGTAGTCGATAGTCCTTGTAATGCTGACTGGCACTGCTTATTGTCCACAATATAAGACATCCCTAGTTTGAATTTCAATGTATCTGGTTTTGTACATCATTCTTTCAAAAAGACATGACCCCCAGACTACACTGCTGCAGATGCGGCCATTCAGTGATTTGATGATGTAACACTCATTTCATTAACAACGACTGGTCCACAGCACCCCTTATTTGCCCTGTTGCATGCTATGTGAGCATATAAACATAACGTGTGGCCATGCATATCTAGCTGCCACATCTATGTCATCAGACAGCCACCTGCCTTGAAGTACATCATACTTTGTAAGTCTAACTTTAAGGTTTTTTATTATGATTTTTCTTTATAAAATAAAAAAGATTTGAATTGTAGCATCTGGAAAATTACATGATTTTGCTATTACGATGACGAAAAGTCGTGATTTTATTAAAGACACGGAGGCGAGTATTGCTTAACTCTTTCTTTACTGGAAATAAATAGCAGCAAAAATATGAATAAAGGTAAAAGGAAAAGCCCCATTGGCCCTGTTTTGTCTGTATGGTTCGCTGTAACCTTGCCCATATCTGGGCCTCGGTTTTTCCATTGTACATTTTTTCTATTTATGTTCTCATGATCTACGTGGTATTTATGTGTTTAGTTTGCTGGAATTAACCCACAGATTCTCTATTCTTTTCTTTTATCTCTACAGCTTGACTTGATTGACAAACCTTTTCAAATTTGATGTTTGCATCAGCAGTTGTTTGACGAAAGTTATCAAATTCGTCAGTCAAAGAAAGAGGGAGTTTTGGAGGAGGGGTCCACTGCTATAGTGGATACTGTGTAGAGATTGGCTGTTGGGGCCACATGTTGTATTTTTTTCCTTTTACCTTTATTCATATTTTTGCTGCTATTTATTTCCAGTAAAGAAAGAGTTAAGCAATCGGAGCCTCCGTGTCTTGTTATAAAATCCATTGTTTTATAGACCTTACAATACAAAAGCACTGTAACTGTGTACAAAGAAAACAAACCTGGATGAAAAAATAATAATCTCCACAATAGATCCGAAGCATATAAATATTTGCCTGGAGAGAATTGAACGTGGGTTGTGAGAGTGAATTGCAAATCTATACTTATTGTAAACACCCTACTTCCTGAGCATAGAAATATACATTTACGCGCAAGCGGCATCTGCTGCTGCCACCACCAATGTGTTTATCCAAAGATCTAATTTAAAACACTGTGGGGCATAACAAACCCTGATTTTTCCAGTCTCATATAACATTAGATTGTATTTGATCAAGTTAAAAATTCATATAGTATCATAATAATCTAAAGAAGTATGTGATATTTTTAGGTGGCAAGGAATTGGACAGGCTGGATGGGACGAAGCTGCCAACTCATACTATGTTGAGGTCTTGAATATTATATAGTTTTACACCTTACTTTGTGAATGTTGGTATTCAAAAAGGTATTATATATGTATATAGTCTGTCTGTTACAAGTTAATTTTGCTGTCACCAGTGTCTATATGAGCAAATGTAGGTTAATGTTAATATAAATGATAGATTAGGTGTTCAAAAAATGCAAGTATTTTTGGTGTTATTATTATTATTTATGGTTTTATATAGCACCTCCATACTCTGTAGTGCTGCACAATAGGTAGGACATAACAAGTAGTGTATAACAATTTCACTTACATAAACAACAGGGCCCTGCTCAAACGAGCTTACAATGTAGAGGTATTGTAGCTCATAGTACATCTTAGGAGTCCCCAGGTACTAAAGACTACTAAGCTCCTGTCTACTGAAAAAATAAACATTTTGTAGGATACAGGCAGGAACTGCAAACATCATGAGTAGTTTGATCCGATGTGGGAAAGAGAACAAAAGTCGGTTCCCTAACTTGGTGCCATGTTTGCCTTATTAGAATCCAGCACATGTTGTGTAGCACATGGTACATTGTTAGCCAAACCAAACAAAAATGTTAACAACCATGCAATGTTACATGATATAAAATATAATACTTATGAAAACAGCAGCATAACACAAGCCCTTGCAGCACCTGTGGTGCAGAGGTGGATGCAGATCTTCATGGAGCCCCAATTCTTATTACTGAGCATATAGAAAGTGTTTGTTAACATACCACTGGATCATATTTTAAGTAAGATCAGCCCCGGCCGGGCTACTTATAAAAGGGCCGGTCCGACTTGACCCGGCACACTCGCTGAAGAGGCATAAATTAAGTGTAATTTGGCATTACGTGACCCTGTGATAAAAGTGTGTCTGCTCACAGAATGTGTGCAAGCAACTAGAAGGAAGATTCCAAGACAATAGGTGAAAGGGGGGGTGAGAGGATAAGGGAGTTAGGGAGTCAGTATATAATATATGTATGTTAGAGTGTGTGTTTATGTGTAAGTGTCTATGTGTTACGGTGAGAGAGTGTGTGTTGGCATGGATGTGTATGCATAGGTGTGTTAACAGGGTGTATATGTGTTAGCATGAATGTGTGTGTGTAAGAGGGAGTGTGTGTTAGCATGAGAGTGTATGTGTACAGTAAGTGTGTAAGCATTATTGCTTGTGTTTTAGCATGGGTTTGTATGTGTAATTGTGTGTGTTTTAGCATGAGTGTGTATGCATGTGTTTTAATGAGAGTGTTTAAGTGTGTTTTAGAGTAAGTATGTGTAGCATGTGTGTGTTAGTGCGTATGGGTAAAGATTTGTGCAAGTGGGTACGTTAATAAACAGGGATAAGGGGCCAATGGGGCCACTAGGTTTTACCTGCAAAAGGGAATGGTCCCTTAACACAGGTCGTGAGGAGGTTGGGATTTTGTGTTATGCTACTGGAGAAAGAGTAATCATTCCCTTAATTTGCTTTGTCTCTCATTCTCTTTCTCTAGACACAGAGTAGACTATTGAGGTTTTACTATCTACCACAAATGTTACAAGCAAGGCCTCATCATCCATTAAAATGCAAGGCCTACTTTTAGAGACAGGGATCCTAATCAGAGGGAGGTGCTAGGGTGTATTTTGCAAGTTAACAGGTAAGATGTGGCTTTTTATGGTGTCTTTTGAACCTAACGGCAGTTATTGTAAAGAAAGGTCCAATTAAAAAAAAAATCTTCTTGGGCTAACCTATGTCCTGAGGAAAACTGATTACCAACCTTCCTTAAGGACACAGACTACCAATTTATCGTTATTTATCATACTTGATCATGCATTTCTTTTGAATATTATTAACATTGAGTCTTATTGTAGAGCTGGGTTGGATCAAAGTCATCAACACACAGCTAGAAACCTCTCACTAGCATTCAAATTTAATAAAGCAAAATAAAAATCGACTAGTATAACATGTCCAGGAGAACGCCTTAGTATTATATTTGAAGTCATACACAATTAAGTGTATCAGTGCAAAGATATGTAGGCCTTCTCTAGAAAGACATTGGTGTGGCTTACCGTACTTACAACATTGCTAGGCACCTGCTGTTTCAGACAGTAAAACAGGGCTATCATTTCTTGTGACAGTTCTTTTCTTCTAAAGGATTCTGTCACGGAAGCCTCCGTGCCATGGGCTCCTGGAGTGCCAGACTCCTTCCTACAGACTATGGACCCTGGTACAGAATGCCACGTTTCCCAAAGTACAAGAGACTATAAAGGCTGTAGAGCTTGGACAGATTTGGGGTTCCTGCATTTTGGAAGGGGGTTTATGGGGGTTTTACTCTCCATCGGGTCAGGACTTACAGGACAGAGACCTCTATGGCCAGTATGTGTACCTGGTTTCAGCTAGAAGTCAGGGAAACGCCTGTGTTTACCATCCTTCCCACAGACTACAATAGCGACCCCCTACTGGGCTGAGGTGGACTGAGTGCAAATACTGAGCCGTGTGCAAAGGAGGACCTGATGGAGAACTGTATGTTGCTTGTTGTGTCTATTGTATTTGAATACAACAGCCTCAACATGAGTGTGGTCTGATGCTTGGGGTGGGCTGCTATGATCCTATACTGTGCTTTTCAGGACAATAGCCACACTGTGTAGCTAAGCTTTCGGCTAGCCACAGTGCAGTGGCGTCCCCCCTTCTTATATCACTGGTTCTGTCTGGTGCTGAAGGGGTTAATTGTTGGTGTCCCAGCAGGAGGAAGCAACGTTTGGTGGGAGTACCCAGTTGGGGTACAGGGTTTCCCGTCACAGATTCCATTCTGGAGATTTAATTTTGCAAAACTCCAATCTAATAAATAGCAACTGTTTTAATTAAATTATGAATCAAGCACAACGCAATTAAGCGGATAATGAATTTATTTCCCTAATACAGTGGTTAATATATTTAAACTGTCTTAGTTGCGGTTGTTGTTTGTTCATTATTAGGTGAGCGGCTCTTCCACAAATTTGTTTGCACCAGAAACGTTTCCTGACCCTAAGACTACAAGATACCATTACATCTTGCATGTTTTTTGTGTGATACTTTTGTATTCCTGTTTTTCCACTCACATCAGTTCATACCTGTTATTACCTCTTCACAGATATTATCGCAAAACACAGGAGAGTCTCATGGCCTATTGTGCCATTCCAAGGTTTGGTTTCCAGCCAGGAATACAGTTTGGAGGGACAAGAACCAAATCTGCTTTGAACAGACTAGGATTCCAAGGACAGAATACAAACAGAATAATATAGGACAAGCAATGTGGTTGGCCAAATGGAAAACATGCTTAGCTAATATCTTAATAGGAAAAAAGTCTTTAGATCGGTACTGTTATGTCTCACCAGCAAAGCAAAAACACCTCAAACAATTAGATCCATGTTCAAATACTGAAGGATTGTGATGATGTTATTCAAATATAGGAGAAGCCATGTTAGCAATGAAGCATTAAATATTTTGACCCAGGTTACGGAGCTATTGTCCTGCTTTGAACACTAAGGGAAAACAAAATCCCTAACTTACAATATACCTGAAATACAGGTATGTTGCGGATTGGCTTTTTGTTTGTTTATATTGTTTTGTTTTCTTTCATTATTTGTTTCTTTTTTATTCACCTGTGCTATAGGTTTTTTACTATTACTGCAGCTATGAGAGGGGATGGTACTCTGAGGCTAGATTGTCACGTCATATATGTCTATCTTACATACTGAAATTAACAATTCGGGGTGGTATTAGGAATGGTAGCAAGATCTGTTCTACTTATAGATTATATTCACCCCAGGATTCTAAGCGCAGTTATTTTCCCACTACCACCTAGTGTTTTTCAGCTTTATTCCTGCTTTGGCAAAAGCATTTAATTACCTCATGTGCCAGTCAGCAACATGCAGGTGTATATGGAACCCAATATAAAATGGCTGATGTGGCCATGCTTATTGGTCATGGTGGCCCTTTGTAGACTGTATTGAATTTCTGTTTAACTTGTTTAGTGCTGTCCAGTTATGAGTATTATACTGTAAATAGACTGTTTCTGTCTGGTTTATTTTAGATTGAGTTCGTTTCTTTTTGTTCCTCTGATATACATGCCATCTGTAAAACAAAGCTTACCCACTGTGTCAGTAGTTAATGCAACTCATTAATTAATCTTAACAAGGGATTTTGTGACTTGTTTCCTAATAACAAGATTACACATGTAACATTACAGAGTATGACATTTCTTCAAAGATGCGGAATTACCAGCACTGATTACTTGAAAGGCATTTCACTTCTGGTTAACAAGTTATGGATCAGTTCTTTAGTAATCAAAGGAACCTCAGCAATAAAGATCTGAAGCTAATTAATGCAGTTAGAATCAGTTAGCACTGATTAAGAAGGAATCCTCAATGTTATGTTTGTAATAGGTTCTGTGTTTGTATGCCAAACATGGGCCAGAACCAGGAAATCATATGCACTTATTTTAGTATCATTTTTTATAACTGTTCACTGTTTTTGTTTTCTCATAGCTGGATTTACTTTTTAAAACATTTAAAGACTCATAGACAGAGATACCCTTAGGAAGGGCCATGGGGGCTCCCAATCTGGACCATACAGTGCTGTGCCTTGTCACTCTCCATGACACTTAGTCAGCGTAAAGAAGAATAGTGAGATAGGATGTCATATTTTGAAGATTGGCCTACTTACCTAAAGGTGAACCTGGCAAATGTTTTCACTGCAGAAAAAATAGCAAATTATATAAAACGTATTTGTGTGAATTGTGAAAGAGCTATTTTTTCAGCCTGATCAAAAACGGAGTATGATATAAAAGGAAAACACTTTCAAACAGGACCAGGAATGGAATCACTAAGCACCCCCTGGCTCTTTAGCTCTTTTCATGACTGGAGTTTTTTGTCATTTCTACCATATGTTTGTTATTGCTCTTTTCCATATTTGATCTACCCACACAAATTACCTATCTAAAATATCTAGAAATACATAAAACATAATAATGATTACTAATAATTTGTAACAACCTGTTCTAAAATAGAAAATAAAACACATTTCTGCAATTTGGCCTATGATATCTTCTACATAGCAGTTACAACTGCTAAATAATTACTCAATTTATGTTTGGCAACATCCCCTGATTACAGTAATACTCTGTAATAAAACAAAACAGTCTTCGTGGTCGGATCAAAACCTTCAGATATTCTCTTCATTTGCAGTAAATTTTCTCACAGATGGAAAGTCTTGCCAAAAATTCACGACTATGCGCTCCAGGGTCCATTCGTCCACCTCAGAGCCAGTAAGTTCCTTGATTCGAGTGAAAGGAGAGACAGAGCACCACTAGCGTAATAACATTTGAACAACTTTATTGATAGATGACAAAAAATGCACTTACAAGCGTAAGTAGACAACATGCACATCAGAATGGATACATAGTATCTCCTTACATC
>VKOC01029575.1:0-17111 GCA_009364415.1 Spea multiplicata
CACCTTGGTCAAACCTAAATGTCTACCTACAAATAACCTGTTACCTCAGGAGGTTACTATCCGCACAGCCGGGGGTGCTTACCATACCCTCCCCACTGCCAAGATCCACCTGAATTGGGGGACAGGACAAGGGACTGTTGTAGTTGGAGTAATGGATGGATTACCTGCGGATGTATTATTGGGAAATGATCTGGGAATGTTGGTTAGCCAATACCGGCCGCAGGAAGAAATAACTGCTGTAACTCCCAGCCAGACCAGAGGAAACGGCAACCTAGCTGTATCTGAACCAGCCGGAGACCCTTCTACAGTGAGTACGCTGCCTTCTGACCTTGAATGTTCACCTTTAAAGTGGCTCCACCCTGCTGACTTTAAGACACAGGTAGCAAGGGACCCATCCTTGTCAACTCTCCGGTCCCAAGCAGATTCAGGGGGCAGGGGGGAGAACATGAGTCGGGTGCAATGGGAGGATGGACTGTTGTATCGTATAATAGAGAGCCCAAATCCTGCACAACCCTGGTTAGAGAAAAAACAACTAGTGGTACCTCGACCCTACCGGGAGACACTTCTTAGAGTCGCCCACGAGATTCCGCTGGCGGGTCATTTGGGGGTGAAACGGACTACTAAACGCTTGTTGAAGGCTTTTTTTTGGCCCGGTGTCACAGGAGACGTGCGTAACTTTTGCAAATCCTGTGATACCTGTCAGCGGGTTGGTAAAAGTGGAGATCACTCCCGAATGCCTTTACATCCCTTACCCATCATTCAGGAGCCCTTCTGGCGGGTCGCTGTAGACATTATTGGTCCATTAGCCAAACCCAGCCGATCAGGGAAACGATATATTCTTACAGTGGTTGATTATGCTACCCGCTACCCTGAAGCAGTGGCGTTATCTTCCATCACTGCTAAGAGGGTAGCTGAAGCCCTTATTGTTATTTTTACCCGTGTAGGTTTCCCAGGGGAGATCCTCTCGGACTGTGGTGCTCAGTTTGTCTCGGACCTCCTACAACAAATTTGGGAGTTGTGTGGGGTCCGAGCCATTCGGACCGCCCCCTACCACCCCCAGACCAATGGTCTCTGTGAGCGTTTCAATGGCACATTAAAAAGCATGATTGGGGCGTTCGTGGACACTGAGCCAGACTGGGAGAGATATCTGCCGCACCTCCTCTTTGCTTATCGGGAGGTGCCACAGGAATCAACAGGATTCTCCCCCTTTGAACTACTATATGGGCATAAAGTACGGGGACCATTAGACCTACTCCGCGAGTACTGGGAAGAAAAATCACTCTCGGAAGAAAATGCTATCCTCCCCTATGTTCTAGAACTGCGGGAAAAATTAGTGACGCTAGCCCGTTTTGCCCATGATAATTTACGAGCTGCTCAGACACGTCAGAAGGTCTGGTATGATCGTACAGCTAGATACCGTGAGTTTCAAGTGGGACAGAAAGTTTTAGCTCTGGTGCCTAACCCCCAGAACAAATTGCAAGCTAAGTGGTGTGGGCCTTGGACCATCAGTGAGCGACTTAACAATACCACATATGTAGCAATGCGAGACCCCCCAGAGGGCGGTCAACGCACCTTTCACATCAATATGCTAAAGTTTTATGTGGAACGTCCTGAGACAGTGACAGCCATCTGTATCGCCCCTCAGGGGGAACAAGAGAATAAGTCTCTCCCTGATCTACTTGAAGAGACTCGTAAGGCAATCTCTCTTGACCAGGTTAACCTAAATTCCCAATTAGGAGAAAAGGCCAGCAGACAGGGCCGACAGGTACTTGAGATTAGGAGCGCTATGTTTACTTCCCTCCCAGGCCGCACGCACCTAGCACAGCATGGGGTTGACACAGCAGGACATCGTCCTCTGCGTCAGCCTCCTTATAGAGTGCCCGAGGCAGTGCGACACCACTTAGAGAAAGAAATAGCAGAGATGCTTGCTCTGGGTGTCATTGAGCACTCTGATAGTCCCTGGGCATCGCCGGTAGTGTTAGTCCCTAAAAAGGATGGGACCACTCGCTTCTGTGTTGATTACCGTCGACTCAATGATATCTCCGTTACTGACGCTTACCCCATGCCCCGGGTAGACGACCTTTTAGACAAATTAGCAGGAGCCCAGTATCTGACCACCCTGGATCTCAGCCGGGGCTATTGGCAAATTCCTCTAGCGGAAGAGGACCAGAGAAAGTCGGCCTTCATCACCCCATTTGGCCTATACCAGTTTAAGGTTATGCCATTCGGGATGAAGAATGCCCCAGCCACATTCCAACGGCTTGTGGATCGCTTGCTCGATGGAGCGCAGAGTTATGCCTGTGCTTACCTCGATGACATTGTCATCTATAGCCGTAACTGGGATGAACACCTACACCACCTTGGGGATGTACTAGACCGAATACAAGCTGCAGGACTCACTATACGTCCTGATAAATGTCAGATAGGGATGGCAGAAGTGAACTACCTGGGTCATAAAGTAGGAAGAGGACATCTCAGACCTGACCCTCAAAAGGTTGCTGCTATTGTAGACTGGCCCACCCCGACTACCAAAAAACAAGTCTTGGCTTTCTTAGGCACTGCTGGTTACTACCGGAAATTTGTGCCATCATACAGCAGTATTGCCAAACCCTTGACGGACCTGACTAAGAAGGCTTTACCCCGTATTGTCATCTGGTCTCCGGCTTGTGCTCAGGCATTCCAAAAGTTAAAGGAAATATTAGCCAATGCTCCAGTACTAGCAGCCCCTGACTATTCTAGGAGGTTTGTAGTCCAAACTGACGCCTCCATGTTTGGTATTGGAGCTGTCCTCAGCCAGATCAATGAGAAGGGAGAAGAACACCCCATAGCCTTCCTTAGTAGGAAATTGCTGGATAGGGAGGTAGGGTATGCAGCCATTGAGAAGGAATGTCTGGCTTTAGTCTGGGCCCTTAAAAAGTTCCAGCCCTATCTCTATGGCAGGGAGTTTACAGTAATGACTGACCATAACCCCCTGCAATGGCTGAATCGAGTATCTGGGGACAATGGGAGGTTGTTGCGCTGGAGTCTGTCTCTCCAACCGTATAATTTTAATGTCCAATATAGACCAGGCCGCGCTCATAGTAATGCAGATGGACTATCTCGCCAAGAGGATGTTTAACTAAATCTCTCGTACATATTGCAGGTCAGACATTGTGAGGTCTCGGGAGGGACCACCCCAATCTGCCCTCTATAATTGGGGGGAGAAGTGTGATGGTAGCCGTCTGAGACATGTGGGCATACAAGGATTAATGTGTATTTTGTATTTTCAAACTGATGTTCCTTCTTTGTATAATCCCTTTATGTTTATTGGTGCTGTTTCCTGTCTGTACTGCCATTATCTGGAGCTGATGTTATTAACCCTTTGTTGTGGTGTGAACTATTGTATTGTATTAATGAAGTGCCTGAGTTAATCTCCTTATGTTAACTTTCCTTTTGTATACAAAGTACTTTGTTTGTAGTGTTTTACCCACCCCTTGTTTTCCTATATAACCTTGTATGCCTTGCAATAAACAGAGAAGTCTTCCCCAAGAGTTTGGTGTGCGTCCATTTCTTGGGAGGTTTGCGGCAGAGTCTTCGGATCTGTCAGCATTGAGCTTAACACTTGGCAGCCTCTGTAAGGGCTGTACTTGGAGGCAGAGGGATCAATACATGCCTTCCTATCCAGTGGCTAAAGGACTCGATGCCTACCTCAGCTCAGGTCAAACCTGCTACCGTCTACTGACCCTTCAGCCTTGCACCAAAAGTTTCCCCTACTGAGACCAGCATCCTGGGGGAGATACAGTCACCGACTTGACCCCGGTCTCAGCAACACTCCTTTCTGGACGATACATCCTGGGGGAGAGGCTGCTCCAGGTATCCGTATCGTCACAGGTTGAAAAGAGCCTTTAAGAATAGTGATGACACAGAATTGATTGTTGAAGTTTTGAACATCATTAATGCCAGTCAGTCGGAGGTCGACCATATTTATGATGACATAAGAAGTATCTCAAGCCCTGAACCTGAAATCCGGAGAAAAAATGACACGTGCTATGCAATCACCAGCAGTGCAAATGAAAAGGCTCAACACTTTCTCAATAACGATCTGGAAGACATACCCTGGCCTGATTCAGAGTCAGTTTTTGAAACCACTGTGTCCAGCATGATCTCAACAACCTCCAGTAAGCCGAGATCTGGTTCTAAGATGTCCAGTCAGTCTTCACTGCAGAAGAAACAAGAAGCAGCAGCGGAAGTAGCAGCCACGCAAGAGGTAATTAAAATAATGAATACACAACATCAATATGAGGAGGAAATTAGAAAACTTGAGGCAGAGGATGCAAGGTTAACAGCTGAGAGAGAAGCTCAAGAAAGGGAAATAGAAGCTGAGAATGCAAGAAAAAGAGCTCTATTTGTTTCAGAAAGCAGCAGTATAAAAATTAAGTTGGAAAGGAAGAAGAAAGAAGTGGAACGATTGGAGGAACTAAAAAGGCACAATGCAGCACAAGCAAGGCTACATGTGTATGCTGAAAGTATCAAAAGTGAAGATGAAGAACAGCTTTTGCCTTCTCTTCCTCAGCAACCAAAGGAAGGTTATGTTTCTCAACCAAGCGCTCCAAGTTCTCTTCCTCAGCCATTCCTGCTCACCCAAGTAAGGGCTCCTTTGAACCAACCCCTTTATCCCCCTCAAAAGGTTAAATTCACTCAAGATCCTATTTCTCAATCAGCTATATTTACTACCTCTCATGACGCTTCTAATGACCTTGTGAAAGCACTCGCTGAAGCAATTACAGCCAATAGGATTCCAATTCCAGAACCTGCTATTTTCTTTGGAGATCCTCTGAAGTATAATGACTGGAAGTTGTCTTTCCAGACATTAATTGACCGCAAGAACTTACCAACCCAAGAAAAGCTTTTCTTTTTACGCAAGTATGTAAGTGGCCCGGCAAAAAGAGCTATTGAAGGACACTTCATGATTGGAACAGAAACTGCTTATTATGCTGCCTACTTGATGACAGATTTGGAAATCCGTTTGTAGTTGGAAAGTCATATCGTGACAAAATACAAGCCTGGCATAAGATTGCCACCAAAGACAGCAAAGATCTCCGTGAATTTGTAGATTTCCTGAGCAGTGTTGACTCAGCCATGCCTTATGTTCTGTAAGGACTTACCTGCCTCTCCGGTCCCGCGCTGTGGCCGGTCCCGCGACGCTTCCTCCTCGGCTGGCTTCACGGGCAGCAAGTACCACCGCTACCCGGTCGGCGTCTTCAAGTAGCACAGCGCCACCGTGTGGCCAAAAAGTAATATTACATACGTAACGTGTTCTTATAACCTCAGGTGACCTCCTTAATGCAAGACACGCCTCCACCTGTCCCTATTTAAACCTGGACGTCCTCTTCTGGTTCACCCTTGGTTGGTGTATTCTGTGGTTTTCCTGTGCGAGTTGCTGTGACTGTTTCTTCGTTTGACCCGGCTTGCTGACTTCGTTCCTGTCTCCTGATTTGGCTCCTGATTCCTGTTCTTCTGGTATTGATTCGGCTTGTTGACCTCATCTCTGGATTCTGATTTGGCTTATCCTGATTACCTGCCTGACCGGCCTGGCTAACTCCGCCATCTGGGGTCCTACCTCACCATATCGTTACATGTTCAAGGTTTACAGGCTTTAAATGACTGCGTTGAAAATCAAAGGATAACAGCAAAACTACCAGAGTGGTTGAGTTCACGTTGGAACAGAGCTGTCACAAAGTTCCAAGATGAACACCAAGCATTCCCCGATTTCAAATACTTTGTCGAATTTCTTAATAGAGAAGCCAGAATTGCATGCAACCCCATCACCTCACTGCAAGCGATAAAGCCAACAGAACAAGAAAGATCTAAGCAAACCGATCAAGATTATTTTAACTCTCAACGCATTCGCAACTCAAGAGCCAAAACATTCACTACTAGTTCCAGGGAGAATATTAGCATCCTGTGTGCCTTTTGTAAGAGACATGGCCACACTCTTCATAAGTGCCGTAAAATTATGGAAAGACCAGTTGAAGAAAGAGTGAAGTTTGTAAAGTCGGAGAACTTATGCTTTGGCTGCCTTAAAATCGGTCATAAGTCCAAAAACTGCACCTCCAGAAGTGTGTCACCCAACATGCCTACATCAAGATCGGCATAATAAAGATCAGGAACCACGAGTTAAAACCGATCAAGAGCAGTCAAAAATCAATCAAGGACCTGCAGAAAGAACAGATGAACTACGAGGGTTAAAGAGTCTAAGCAAGTAACGTCCAACAGAGTTATTCAAGAAAGAAGTAACACTCATACCTCATCAATTAGTCCAGTATATATCTCAACAACAGCCAAACCAAATAAAGAGATCCTAGTGTACGCCTTACTAGACACCCAGAGTGACACTACCTTCATCTTAAAAGACACAGCTGAAATTCTTGATATTAAGAGAGAGCCAGTCAAGCTCAAAATTTCTACAATAAGTTCTAAAACAAAGGTTGTATCCAGCAACAAATTGAATGGACTACAAGTAAGAGGCATCTACCAACTGAAACAGCCGTGACCTACTGGCGGTATAACTGCGAAGTAACGGCCAAATAGCCGCGACCTAACCCGAGATAGCCTGAAAGAGGCCGTGGTGCAATATTCATTGGCGGTATAACTGCAAAGTATTTTAATAGACGAGATAGCTGAGAAAGCTGTGAGGTATTGGTCTTTTTTTCTTTTATTTATGTAATTTATTTTAGCCTTGAAGATATTTGCACATAAATCTTGAAGCAGATAACCGTTTAAATCAATTCAGAGTGGCTGAATTAAAGATGGCTTAAAGATATGAGAAATAATTATGAGAATTAATTGTGGTTGAATGGCTGTCTACACCTGTTTCTGTATTAAGACAGAATATTTTTTTTTTCTTCACTCTCTCATGATATAACAGAGACTGTGTGCTTCAACATATGGTTTTGTGGATTTTTATGGTGTCTGACAACTAAGCTGAATTTAGAAGTTGATAAGGGGGCTTAATTAATACAGAATGGCTGTAGTCTTGAATCTTGAATATTGGAAATAATTAGAAGAAATTAGCTGATTATCGGCTTCATAAAGAAGATCGTGTTTAGTCTTTTGGAGAAATCTGTTTTGCATGCTGAGTATTTTTAAGGACTAAAAAAAAGAAAGACCATAATGTTTCAACCTTCTTTTCTCCAGTAGCTTCAAGAGACTTTCCGAACCAATCTGGAAGCCCCAGTGTTTGGAGTAACGAAATAAATAAATCAGACCTGCTTAACACTGATGATTCACAGTTGGATCCTCTAGGAGGTGTAAGCCATCCACCTATTACTGCTGATCAAATGAATAACAGTCTGGCTCAGTTGTTGGACCCATTAAAATGAGAGATTCAGAATAACACGAAAGAAATAAAGAAAGATATCAATATTCTGGGAGAGAGAGAGTGACCAAACTAGAGGAAAAAATTGATCTAACTTTATCTCAGGCAAATAAAAACAAAGAGGCTATAGGAATTTTAGAAGATAGAATGGCCCATTTGGAAGAAAAAATATCAATATATGAAGACAATACGAGACGCAAGAATCTCAGGATAAGGAATGTCCCAGAAGAGATCCCATTGGAAAATATAGAAGAATATCTAATTGAATTTTTTGAGAGTTTGGGTTTAAAATTTGAAAGAAAAGATCAATTTTTTGAAAGAATTTATCGTATATCGAAACCAAAAGCTCTGTCATCCTCAGTTCCAAGAGATGTAATAGTGATATTTCAGTTTCTCAAGAATAAAGAGATGGTTTTAAAACCATCCTTCTCCAATCAACTGAGAACAGAGACATTTAATAAGTTGATGATATTTTCAGACTTATCAGTGTATACTCGTAAAAAGAGGAAGGAATTTTCTATAATCACTCAAGAACTGAGAGACTATAATATCTCTTACAGATGGGGCTTTCCGGTGAGCCTTATAAGACAACTCTGGATGGACATGCAAAACGCCTGATGAAGCCAAAAGACAATTGGAACGGCTAAAAATCAATGCAGATGGTATTGTGTAATAATAGACGGGTACACAAGATTAATTCTATATTACTAATAGAAGGACATTACCCTTGTGTGTATATCATAGAGGTATAAATGAGAAATGAATTTAGAAATTTGTTAAATAGGAGTATGGTTTGAAGATAAGCGACGTGTTTTTTATTTGATTTTTAAGCACATATTAGGTACACTTTAAGTTTAGTACACATATTCATCGGATCACCCTTGGATGATATATTCACACATTGGAGTTTTTTTATACACATATTACAAAGCCTATTACACGTATTATATGTATCTATTGTATTTGGAAGATACTGAATATTTGGATTGAATCAATTTCACTTTTTCACATTTTTAGGATCGAGGAAATCTATTTTGGAAATAGGTCACTATGGAATATATAGATTTAGTCTATATATTTATAAATCCCTGAGGAAGGGAGAGACACAAATTGTTTTTGTTTTGTTTCCTTTTTTTGTTGTTGCTTTGTAGCACCATACCTAATATAATATGAAAGAATGGAATAGGATATTCATTCATAATATAATGTCAAGAGGATTTTCTTTCTATTAGTCAATTTATATTTAATCAATCCATATATGTTGAATATCTTTGTCCTATAATTGTATGTTTGTTTGTTTTTTTTGGTTATAATCGATAGAGATGTTGGACGATATGTATTATATATTTTTGGATAACGAATTATGGATGAAGTATATCTTGAAATCCGTATATGTTTTACTTGAATGGGCCTGATGAGCACAACCCTCCTCATTTCAGACTTTGATAGAGTCTATATACTTGCGCCATGTTGTGGGAGAAGGCGCGAACATTGAGGAGTATGAGAGGTTCTTCTCCTCATGTATTTATGTTGCATGTCGTCCAATTAATGTGGTGTTTTGATATTTATGTTAATAATAGGGAGTGTCGCCATACTAAGGTACTAAGAAATTGGGTCAATTTATGGTTAAATGGATGACTATTAATCTCCAAGGCCTAAACACAAACTATAAAAGAGAGATATTATGTAAAACTTTAAAGAGAGAGCACATTGATGTGGTTTTGATCCAAGAATCTCATTGGTTTAAAACTAATAGTAAGAAAATGAAAATAGGTGGTTATTGTGTAGTGGCAAATGCTTCCCTGGATAATAATAAGAAAAGGGGGGTGGTTATATTAATTTCAGAGGCAGTTAAGTTTGAGAATAGGTATCAAGAGATGGATCCCAGAAGCACGATATGTGATTTTGATTTGTCGACTTAATGATAAAGTATATACTACAGCTAATATCTATGCCCCTAATAGAATTCCAGCTTTTTTTTCTAAAGAAATTAGTAGAAGAAATTGAAGAAATGAGACAGGGTCAAATGATATTGGCAGGAGATTTCAATATGGTAGCGGACACATATTTGGATAAACGACTTCCTATGGGTGCTAAATGTTCTGCGGATCTAATAAAGCAGGCAAAGAAATTTCAACAGTTATTAAAAGAATATGGTCTTTATGATATCTGGAGGGCATTTAGGCCGAGAGAACGAGATCATACACACCTCTCTAAAGTGCATTTGTCTTACTCAAGAATTGATATGGTTTTGGGAGATCAGAGTCTTATAAAAGATCTAGATAACATTTTTATTTTGGATATAACGTGGTAGGACCATAATGCGGTAGTAATGTCAACTTATGGAACTAATTTTAAAATTCCTAGTAGAGACTGGAGATTGAATAATAATATCTTATATAATGAGGCCAATCAGGAATATTTAGCAAAACTGACATATCTGTTTTTTTAAGGAGAATGATACAGCAGAAGTTTTGTTGTTAAATATATGGTGTACGTATAAGTGTGTCATGCGAGGGCATTTAATAATGCTGAGTGCTAGGGAGAAAAAAAACACTTTCCCTTTCTCTATCAGACCTCTATTTAGATTTCAATCGACTTTCAAGAGAAAATAAACAATCTCCAACTAGAGAAACCACAGAGAAGCCTCCAAATATTACAAATTTAATGAATGCTCAGCATATGTCCCAAATAAAAGAAAATGTTAAAAAGTTAAATCAGCTGTGGTATTATAAGAATAATAAGACTGATAGACTCCTTACAGCAAAATTAAAGAAGAAAACAGCGTCCCAACGAATGTATAAAATAACAGAAAAGGATAAGTCCTTTCATAAACGGCAGGATATAGGTGAGGCTTTTGGAAGATTCTACCAAGATTTATATAACAATCCAGATCAGGCAGAAGGTCCTTCTATACCAAATTGTCGAAAGAAATCTAATTTGCCTAAACTTTCTAAAGGACAGCTAGATGAATTGAACTCCCCATTTAACCCAGAAGAAGTGAGACTAATAATTGATAAATTGAGGAAGAGTGTTGCCCCTGGCCCAGATGGATTTACAAATTTATTTTTCAAAATACTAAAGGAGAAATTGGCACAGAGGCTATGTAAGATCTTTAATACATTAGGAAATAATCAGTCCCACTTTCCTCTGGAAATGATGCAAGCGAACATAGTTCCAATCTTAAACCAAGATAAGATCTCAAATTATAGACCAATTTCTTTGACTAATACAGATACTAAAATATATGCCTCACTGTTAGCTGCATGATAAAAAAATATAATTCCTTTTCTAGTGAGTAAAGATCAGGTGGGCTTTGCGGCTGGAAGATCTTCCAGCAGTAATATTAGACGTTGGATTCCTATTCAGGATACAAATAAGAAGAGTGGTGAACCCATGGTGACCTTGTTTTTAGATGCCGAGAAAGCATTTGATAGGGTTAACTTGAAAAGTATGAAAGCATCATTAGAAAAATATGGATTTATTGGCAATATATGAAATAAGATAACGGCATTATACGTTTCCCTTACTGCGAGGATTATCGGTCAAGGCATATCATCTCAGTGGTTTCCGATTATGAACGGAACCAGGCAAGGGTTCCCGCTATGTCCTCTTTTATACATTCTTTCTCTGGATCCGCTTGGTCAAAATATAAGAAATGATCCCTTTATTATGGGATGTTTAACCCCTTGACTGCTAACGACGGCATGGTGCCGTCGCTAGCAGTCTCAGTCAGGTGCTAACGACGGCACCATGCTGTCGCTAGCACTACCCTACATTGATGGGGGTCTGTGGACCTCCATGACCACCTACCCCGGCGATCTGCCCCTCATACTGAAGGGCATCACCGGGGCCACCCAATCCGGCCGGTGACGTCGCGCGTAATGACGCGATGACGTCACCACGCAACTTTATTGCAAACTGACAATTGTCAGTTAAAGTTATATGTGCTTCAGATGCTTAGATGCCTGTATCTCAGGCATCTAAGCAGCTACAGACCATCAAGACCCACCGTTGGAAAGGTAATCACCTAACCTTTCCAACGATGTAAGCCTTATTTCATACAAATGAAATAAAAAAAAGTTATTAAATGTTATATTGAAAAAAAGTATAAAAAAATGTAATGGGGGTCTTTAAATGCACATAACTAAAGATCAAAAGTGCCGAGAGACCCCCAAAATACATTTTCTGAAAGTAAAATAGTTGCACTTTACAAAATAAATACCTATTTTATTATTCTAGCAAAATGATCACTGTGGTAGCCAGAGTTATCACAGTGATCACCTAGCTATGAATTGTCACTTGCCCTTTTCCAATATGGTTGCTAATTATATGTTTGTAATCCCATGAACACCTGGATCATGTGGTTACAAATCAACCAAAGGCAGAGGGATGATTTCTTTTGAAAACTGTCAATATTTTTAAAATCAGTCTTTTGCTGTCTGGGTGTTAGGTGAGTAAACAGCTTCACTGAGCAGCTCTCCCCAACTTTGAAAATTATTGCAGTTTTACTAGAGAAAGCTAATTTTCTTGCAGTAAAACTGACATCTTTTCTAGCAGCATAATTTCTTTCAAAATAACTATACATTTTGTAAAGAGAATTATGGCTAAACGTCTGATGAGTGCTGAGGAAGCAGCTGAGTTCCTTATGAACTCTGACTCTGATGACGCATCTGCTGGAAATGATTCTGACAGTGACTTTGTCTCTGGCATGTCATCAAATAGTAGTGACAGCTCCAGTGACACAGATGAACAGGCTGAGCCACGGCACGGCCGCAGACAGTTCAGAGCTGCCAGTTCCCGTGGCAGAGGGGTGTCAACATCTCCAGTGGCCCCACACAATCCTATGGGAATGGGGGATGTTGTCACATCTGCAACTTCTGCAGTTGCAACTACATCCGCAGTGGCCCCAGGAGTGTCTGCAGGAGTCTTGGGAGTGACACATGTCGCATTCCCAGGTGCAGGCAGGCCTGTTGCAAGCTATATCTGGACCTATCCCAATATGGTTCAGCCAGTATTGCCTCCATTTACTGGCAATGCTGGTCTCTTGGTGGGCACTGCAAATTTTGAACCCATCAACTACTTTCAGTTGTTTGTGGATGATGGGTTCTTAGAAATAATTGTTCAGCAGACAAATCTGTATGCTGAACAATTCGTTCAGCGCACTTGCACCAGATTGAGCCGCCATGCAAGGCAGTCCAATGATCCGACCCCTAGCTTCCCTTCTACAATGAGCAGGGACAGATATCTGCACAATGATAATGCAAATGCTCTACCACGAAACAATCCAGACCATGACCGATTGTTCAAACTAAGGCCTGTTCTTGACCATTTATTGGCAAGATTTCAGGAGTGCTACACTCCAGGCCAGAACATATCAGTCGATGAATCCTTGCTCCTTTACAAGGGTCGCATTGTTTTTAAACAATACATTCCTTCAAAGAGAGCTCGCTATGGCATCAAGATGTATAAGCTTTGCGAGAGCTCCAGTGGATACAGCTATCGTTTTAGGGTATACACTGGCAAGGATTCGGTTTTAGCTCACCCTGACTGTCGCTCCTCGTTAACTGCCACTGAAAAGGTAATGTGGGATTTACTTCACCCATTATTCAATAAAGGCTGCCACGTGTATGTGGATAACCTTTACACTGGTGTGCCAATACTTATATAGCAATGGCACTGTTGCGTGCGGCACAATCCGTGCCAATCGCAAAGGCTTTCCGACTCACCTGTTCAGAAAGCAAAAGAGAGGAGAGGTCACAGCTTTGCGTTTTGATGAACTGCTAGCTGTGAAATTTACAGACAAGAAGGATGTGCATCTACTCACAACCATTCATGATGAGAGCACATCACCTGTCTTGGTCAAGGGGTAAAACACCCCTACAATGAAACCCATATGTGCCCAGGATTATAATAGGCATATGGGAGGGGGTAGATAAGACTGACCAGATGCTTGAACCATACTCTGCTTCTCGCAAAGCATATGCATGGTACAAGAAACTGGCAGTCCACCTGATACAGTTGTCAATGCTTAATGCATTTGTCCTGTATCAGGCTGCCCAAGGAGGAAGGCTACGTTTCCTGAAATTTCAGGAAGCGATTATTAATAGCCTTCTATCAGTAGGTCATATTCCAGTAGCTGAGCCAAGTGACGACAGTGCAAGATTGCATGGCCGTCACTTTGCTGCACATGTACCAGCTACAGAGAAAAAAACGTTCCCCAGTAGGAGGTGCAGAGTGTGCGGTCACCATGGACATCGTAAAGACACCCGGTACTATTGTCCAGACTGCCCCTCTAAACCAGGGCTATGCATGCCAGATTGTTTCCGTATTTATCACACTATGGAACAATACTAGCTACATACCCCCTTCAACCCCAGGAGGCCCTGGTTGAGGTTTTCACCTGACCAGCGTACTACAACCACCATGAACATTTTAGTGAACTAAAGTCATCATGGTGGTAGCAGTCAGTATGTTCAGTGTTCTGCTTGGAACACAGCACATGCTGAAAAATCTGTGGAGCCTGGCGTTGGATTCCAGGTAAGTAAAGGGTGTGAATGGAGATATGAAAGGTGTGTGTATTGAGATATGAAAGGTGTGTGCGTGTGTATGGAAATATGAAAGGTGTGTGAATGGACATATGAAAGGTGTGTGAATGAGATATGAAAGGTGTGTGAATGGTCAGTAATAAGGGTTGAAGCCTTGACGTGGCATTACTGCCCACATGGGTATCCATGTGCTAATTCAACCAGTTTGAGTGTGTGTAATATAGAATTAAGTTAGTTAATTAATGAGGTATATAAAACTGGTTAATTGGAGACATAACCCATAAGATTAAAGGTAGTTTTTCAAGGTAGCCATAAATTAGGGTACATAAAGTATACATTTTTGGAAAGTACACCCCTTACTGCATCCAATGAGGGGGTAGATGTATTTCTAGCGCAAAAACGGAGTGCGCAGTGGAACATGTCGCTTTGCTTAGAGAATCAAGATTTCCTTATCAAAGCGACATGTTCCATTAATATTTGCGCACTCAAATTTAGCGCTAGAAAAACAACTACCCCCTCATTGGATACAGTAAGGGGTGTACTTTCCAAAAATATGTGCTTTATGTACCCTAAATTAACTTTCCATGTGGCTAAAGCTGTTTAACTGCAGGTATGGCAACTTTGAAAATCTTACAAAAAACTGTTTTTAAAAATTGAGGGGGTGATGCCTGCAATTAGAGAGCTATAACTACCTGGGAAGTTAAATTAGGGTACATAAAGCACACATTCCTGGAAAGTACACCCCTTAATGCATCCTATGAGGGGTTACACATATTTGTACCTTAAAACTCTTAAAACTGGAGTGCGCAAGACACAAATGTAAATGTTGATGTGTTTAATTTTTTGCAATGTTTACTTATTTGTTGTATACGTCAGCTTTATGATAATAATACAAATAGAACCTCATTGGATGCAGCTGGGGGTGTAGTTTTTAACAATATATAGTTTTATTGCCATATCCTAACTTTCCAGGCCGCTAGACCTGTTTAATTGTCGGCAACATACATACATTAAATTTGAAGATGAATTTTGTGAAAGTCTATTAAATTGACTTTTCAGCAATAAAACAGTATGAAAACACAGTGAAATGTTATAAATTTCTGCTTATTTTAGACCGGTTACCTTGTACAAACATTTAGCAACGCAGGTTTTGATGATAGAGTTTAGAAAAATAAAATTTATGAACACATTTGTTTGCGTCAAAAGTAAAATAAATACAGTTTTTTCACATATTTTGCTTTATTTTGCAAACCTAATGAGACATACACATATAAAAATGGTATATTTGGAATCTGCTTGGTGTGCTGAAAAAACCAATATATGATTTGTATAGTTTATTCCCAAGAAATGTACTTCTAAACGTGTTTAAACGTGGGATGTACCAAAATGCCTAAAACCAGCTTAGCACCAGGGTGGGAAATGGCTTAGCAGCCAAGGGGTTAAATGAGGGTAAGGAAGGTAAAATAATGTTATATGCAGATGATATTGTTATTACGGTACAGGATCTAGTTATTTCAGTAGAATATTTATTAAAAGAAATTGAATCGTATGGTAATATGTCGAATTCTAAATTAAATGTATCCAAAATAAGTGCAATATTGAGAAATGGACCCGATTCTATGAGCCAGATTTTAAGAAATAAAATTAAAATTAATAGTAAACCTTAATAAATTGATAGAAAGTAATTTCAAATTCTTATTAACCCATAATTTAGAATTTTTGAGGTCTTGCTCTAATTGAGAGATTTTTTGGCGGGGCAGGTTAAACAGTATTAAGTCTTACATTCTTCCAAAATGGATCTATTTGTATAGATAGGTTCCTCTTTCATTTTCTAAATGGTGGTTAATGGAGGTACAATGGGTTTTCACGAAATGTATTTGGGGGGGTAAAACCCCCCGAATCTCCATGAAGACACTGAAGAAAGATTGAAATCAGGGTGGAATAGCTTTCCCGGATATGAAAAAATATCCCGACGCGGCTATGATATACCACTGTTCAAAATGGTTAACAGATTTAAATAAAGATGAGGTTTGGTGTAAAATAGTGTCCTCAATATTAAATAGGGAAGACCTAAGTTTTTAGAAAATTTAAAAAAGGTAGGATGTGTTATGATACCATCTGCCTCCCTAAAATGTCTTCAGGCGAACAGAAGAGATTTAGCTATAAATAACTGGTACGCAAAGGGTTTGTAAAAAATATCACAAACTGGTTTATAATGATAATGTTAGACCTTTTGCGGAGTCGGCAGAAGAGTTTAACCTATCTTTGAATAGGGTTGACTTATTTACGTATTAAGAGTTCTATAGAGTCTCAGAATAGATTACACAATGATATGAAATCTAAGATTATAACCCTGATGGAAAAAGATACAAATATTAGGACAGTGATAAAAAGCAGGATATGTGATGAAGAGGGCCCACTTAATAAACCCAGAGCATATCTAAAATGGCAGAACGATATAGGCCAAGAAATTAAGTGGGAGGATTGGTGTCAATATACATTGCTTAAGCTTGATTGAATAGCAATACAAAATAATGAACAGATGGCATTTGGTTCCAGAAAGGTTGAAAAATATGTTTCCACGGGTTTCCAACCTATGTTGGAGATGTAATTATGAGAGGGGATCTTATTCCCATATATGGTGTAATTGTCAAAAACTTGATAAGTTGACAAGTTTCCAATTACAACTGGAAAAAGGCCTCCTGGAATGCAAACATGAAATAGCTTGTCAATGTTTGAATCAATGGTTTTTTGTTATTACCTAATGAAATACTAGAACAAATGTAGTCATAGGAGGACTCTTTTCTCGAAGGAGAGTAATATATAGCCCTTTGGACATCTGTGTATATCTTTTGTTTGATAAAATTGATAATGAAAATCGTTGCCAACGACTTTCATTATCGATTAGTTGAATCGATTATTATCGATTATAAAATGAGGTTTTTTTGCTCTGAAAAATCCCCCTCACTATATAATCCGTTTCAGTGACTCGCAGCAGCTCCTACTTACCAGCCCCTCCCTGTAATCACTGTGACAACTGGCCCCGCCCCTTCCTTCTCCAGAACCACATGGCTGTGACACTCATCTAACTGTAAGTATAAAATTAATATTTGGGCTGCTGAAAGTTAGGGGAAGTGGGAGTTAATTTAGGGGCCTTTATGGTTAATTGGGTGTTTAGGGTTAATTTAGGGGCATTTATGGTTAAT
>VKOC01029576.1:0-15120 GCA_009364415.1 Spea multiplicata
TATATAATATATAATATGAGGAATATACAGGGATATAACGGGTTATAAGGACGGGATTAGTTATACGGGCCTAGAGTATATCATATATAATATGAGGAATATACTGGGATTTTACTCACAGGTCAAACACCAGGAATATGAATGTGTTCGATTCATAGGAATCAATCAGGGTTACTGCAGGAAGAAAGAAAATGCATTACTGATGGAGAGGACAAAGGCAACAACCGTGGAGGGGCAGATGATACGTGGAGCAAATAAATAAGGGGGGCTATGCCACAGTGGTGTTTATTTACTAAAAGGCTCACAGGGAAGAACTTCCTCTCCCTGATGTCGCCGCACATGGAAGACAGACCCCAACGAGCTTCTGCAGCAGGTAGGGCCGGATCTGGAAAACTTGACATATTAGGTGGGCTCAGCCACTTCCCCTGACCTGTGGCTGCCTGTTCAGTGGGAGAACTCACTGATGTAGGGGTGATGAGACACGTGATGCAGGATCTCCATCTCCTTGGCCGTGGACAGTCGCACCTCCCTCAGCTGCTCTGGGCTCAGCCTTTCAGGTGTCACCTCTATGATCTTCACAGCAAACTCTCTACCAGTTTCTCTGTGTACGCACCGCCGCACGGTACTGGAAACCCCCCTGGGAGAGCACAGGATCACAGATGGGTTTCCATGTTATGGCAACACATGCTCAGAGCACCGCAATGATCCCCCCCCAAAGCACACGCCCAGGACGCCACAAGGGTCTCTCTAAAGCACACGCCCAGGACGGCCCAATGATCCCCCCCTAAAGCACACGCCCAGGACAGCGCAATGATCCCCCCCCTAAAGCACACGCCCAGGACGGCGCAATGATCCCCCCCCAAAGCACACGCCCTGGACGGCGCAATGATCCCCCCCCTAAAGCACACGCCCAGGACGGCGCAATGATCCCCCCCCAAAGCACACGCCCTGGACGGCGCAATGATCCCCCCCCTAAAGCACACGCCCAGGACGGCGCAATGATCCCCCCCCAAAGCACACGCCCTGGACGGCGCAATGATCCCCCCCCTAAAGCACACGCCCAGGACGGCGCAATGATCCCCCCCCAAAGCACACGCCCTGGACGGCGCAATGATCCCCCCCCTAAAGCACACGCCCAGGACGGCGCAATGATCCCCCCCCTAAAGCACACGCCCCAGACAGCACGAGGTTTTATTCACCCAGTTTAATTTATAAAGCCGTTCTCTGCTGTTTCTATATACATTATCGGGGCTTTTAGGGCTGTAGAACCCTGCAATACCCTCATACCCAGCAAACATTCTGACCTCCTAGAAAAGGAGGGCATCAGGGGGGGTGAGATGGGCATCAGGGGCAGGTGAGACTATCTCATCCCTGATAGACTTCTATCGCGCTTCTTCCTGCTCTGTTGCTGACATGGGGGGGGGTCTCTCACCTCCCGATGACCTCTTTCGGGTCATATTTCTGGTAAAATTCTTTGGCTCCGGCCCAATCCGGGAGCTCATCACGTGACTCCACATCACGCGTCATCTCTTTCGTTTGACGTCACACCGAGAATCGTCCGCTGAATGAACGGGAACGCTGCATGGAAAAACTTCCGGTCTACGCCGGAAATGTTTCAAATTATCCGGGTCCGCCTACTCCTGGTCTAGCCAATCAATTTAGCGTTTGGCCAGAACTGAAACTGGTTACTAGGCAACGGATCCGATGTACAGTGTGACTTGGTATCTGTAGTTATGGGGATGAAGCCGGGTTAATGTGGGTGATAGGGGGACTGTTTATACCCCCGGGTTACTGTGGGTGATAGGGGGCACTGTTTATCCCCCGGGTTAACTGTTGGTGATAGGGGACTGTTTATACCCGCCGGGTTATTGTGGTGATAGGGGGACTGTTTATATCCCCGGCGGGTTACTGTGGGTGATAGGGGGACTGTTTTATAACCGCCGGGTTACTGTGGGGGATAGGGGGACTGTTTATAGCCCCAGGGGTTTAATTGTGGGGATAGCGGGGACTGTTTATACGCCCCGGGTTAATGTGGGTGATAGGGGACTGTTATACCCGCTGGGGTTAACGGCGTGGGCTGATAGGGGGACTGTTTTAATACCCCCGGGTTACTTGTGGGTGATAGGGGGACTGTTTTATACGCCCCGGGTTACTGTGGGGGATAGGGGGAGCTGTTATACCCGCCTGGGTTACTGTGGGTGATAGGGGGAAGCTGTTTATACCGCCCGGGTTACTGTGGGTGAATAAGGGGGACTGTTTATAACGCCCGGGATTAGCTGTGGGTGATAGGGGGACTGTTTATAGCCCCCCGGTTATGTGGGGGAATAGGGGGACTTGTTTATACCCCCGGGTTACTGTGGGTGATAGGGGGAGCTGTTTATACCCTCCGGGTTAGCTAGTGGGTGGATAGGGGGAACTGTTTAGTAGCGCCCGGGTACTGTGGGGTGATAGGGCGGACTGTTTATCACCCCCGGGTTACTGTGGGTGATAAGGGGGGGACTGTTTATAACGCCCCGGGGTTAGGCTGTGGGTTGATAGGGGGACTGTTTTAGATACCCGCGCCGGGTTACTGTGGGTGATAGGGGGACTGTTTATACCCCCCGGTTGACTGATTGGTGTAGGGGACTGTTTATATTCCGCCGCCGGCGGGTTAGCTGTGGGTGATAGGGGGTACTGTTTATACCCCCCGGGTTCTGTGGTGATAGGAGGGACTGTTATACCCTCGGGTTTACTGTGCGGTGCATAGGGGTTGCTGTTTATACCCCGGGTTAGCTGTGGTGATAGGGGACTGTTTAATACCCGCCCGGGTTTACTGTGGGTGATAGGGGACTGGTTTATACCCCCGGTTTACTGTGGTGATAGGGGACCCTGTTTTATACCCCCGGGTTACTGTGGGTGGATAAGGGGGACTGTATAAACGCCTTCTGTTTACTGTGGGTGGATTAGGGGACTGTTTATACCCCGCGGGTTATGTGGGTGAATAGGGGGACTGTTTATACCCCCCCGGGTTATGTGGGGTGATAGGGGGACTGTTTTACCCCCAGGGTTATTGTGGGGGATAGGGGGAGCTGTTTATACCCCGGGTTACACTGTGGTGATAGGGGGACTGTTTATTACCGCCGCAGGGTTTATTGTGGGGGATAGGGGGACATGTTATACGCCCGCGGGTTACTGTGGGTGATAGGGGGACTGTTTAGTACCCCGCGGTTAGTTGGGTGATAGGGGGACTGTTTATACCCCGGGTTCAGCTGTGGGTGATAGGGGACTGTTTATACCCCCCGGTTACTGTGGGTGATAGGGGGAGCTGTTTAATTAACCCCCCGGGTTAGCTGTGGGTGATAGGGGGACTGCTTTATACCGCGCCCGGTTACTGTGGTGATAGGGGGACTGTTTATACCCCCGGTTACCTGTTGGGTGATAGGGGGACTGTTTATACGCCCCCGGGTTTTTACTGTGGGGTGAATAGGGGACTGTTTATACCCCCTGTTTACTGTGGGTGATAGGGGACTGTTTATACCCCGCGGTTTACTGTGGTGTGATAGGGGGACTGTTTATACCGGCCGGGTTACTGTGGGTGATCAGGGGGGACTGTTTGATACCCCCGGGTTACTGTGGGTGAATAGGGGTTCTGTTTATACCTCCGGGTTAATGTAGGGGGTTAATGTAGGGCATAGGGGGGCTGTTTATACCCTGGGTTAATGTGGGGCATAGGGGGGCTGTTTATACCCTGGGTTATTGTGGTGACCTCCTGGTTAATGAGGTTCATATGATTGACACAGGGTTTCACACACATGCCACATATCATGTTACTTCACCCCATTTGTCCTCTCCGTTTACTCCAGGTGATCCACTTGTTCACTTTAAAGATGAAAGTGTATGTGATGCAGACCCGTACTCGGACTGAGTAGCTGCGCCATAAAGATCTTCCTTGCCGCTGAAAGCTTAATTGCTCAAGGGATTAACCCTTCATATTCCCCCAAGCACTAGCCCAGACTGAGCGTAGGGGTAAAACAGAACTCTTTATTGAGGACAGAGACGTCATCTGGTGTCAGGACCCTGTGCGACAACATCAGAAACTTCCCCGGGAACAGTCCGTGCGGTAGTCAGGTCAGAGTTTCATAGCTGTGGCTGGGTAATCCTGCTCCCGTCTGCTCCCGATTTTTTTGCCCGCTCCCACAGTGTGGGTGTTCCACTCCTGTCCGCTCTCGCCAATTGTGGCCAATTACACCCACCTCCTTACCTGAACTGCAGAGTTCCCGCGCAGTCCCGCAAGGCTGCCTTCTCGCTGCTCCCTCACAGTGTCTGTTCGGTTTCCTATATGCAGATTTCACCCGCGCCGCACCCCTCCTGTGGGATTCCCTTCCCTGTTCCATCAGACTTTCTGCCTCATACGCAACTTTCAAAAACCTCTCTGAAAACCCACCTGTTCAGGGAAGCGACAACATTCCTTCCCATTACTCCCAACCATCATCATAATCAAGCCAGCAGAACAATCAACCGCTTCAACACATCATCGGAACCAGATCAACTCATCCCCATCCAAGCCGTCCTCTCCTATTGTCTCACTTCCTTCAACCACCAACTAGATTGTAAGCTTGCAGGAGCAGGGCCCTCTTCTCCTTTGCACCGTTACACCACCTGCCTGAACCGCTGATACGAGGCAGGATGGATCCCGGCTTTCATGTTGTTGAGCCATCTGAATGTTGCAGCTGGAATCGAGACTCATCAGACCAGGCAACGTTCTTCCAGTCTTCCGTTGTCCAATTTTGGTGATTCTGTCCAAATTGTAGCCTCGGTTTCCTGTTCTTAGCTCACAGGAGCGGCACCCGGTGGTCTTCTGCTGCTGTAGCCCATCTGCTTCAAGGTTCGATGAGTTGTGCGTTCAGAGATGGGATTCTGCAGATCTTGGGTGTAATGAGGGGTTATTTGGGTTACTGTTGCTGTCATCTCAAACCAGTCTGCCCATTCTTCTCTGACACCAACGAGGCATTTCCGTCACACAGCTGCCGCTCACTGGATATTTCCTCATTTTTGGACCATTCTCTGTAAACCTTAGAGATGGTTTGGGTGAAAATCCTAGCACCAACAACCACCATTCCACATTCAATCCCCTTTCTGCCGCATTCCCGGTTTGAACTTCAGCAAGTTGTACTGACCGCGTCTACCTGCCTAAATGCATTGAGTTGCTGCCATATGATTGGCTATTTGTGTTAACAAGCAATTGAACAGGTGAACCTAATAAAGTGACCAGTAAGTGTATATACAGACACACACACTATATATATATATATATATACACATACACAAACAGATACAAAACAGTCCGCTTTATTATGCATGTATTTACATATATACACATATGATACAGGCCACCGCCGGTTACTCAGCCAGAGCGAGGAGGTAGGAGAGAAGGATCAGCAGAAGAGGAAGGCAGACGAGGACTCCCAGCCACAGACACATACTTAAGACAGATATCCTTCGAGACCGTCGAGATAGCTCACAGGAACGCTCACGGTTTTTCTCTTTCTCCGCCTGCAAGACGTAAAACAACAGTAAGAGTTTGAAGCACCAACAAATCCCAGAAGCTCACTGCCTGCATGGACAGAGGGACGTGACCCTTCCTGAAGGGACATGGACAGTGCTGGCCTCAGTGACTCAGGGGCAGAGGGTCCCTGGTAAAAAGCACAGCCTTACCTTCAAAGCAAGGAGCAGAGCCTTGATGCCCACACATGAGAGACCGCACACAATGCTCATGATCGCAAGTTTACGAGGGTCACAAAACAGAGATCGACAGCCAATCTGGGGTCTGACAGAGGCCTGTGAATGGGGGCAAGCATTGTTCTGGGGCTCAGTGTTGATGGGCACGGACAACTCGTTGGATGACCCATTCACAAAGTTTTCAGCATCGGGGCAGCAAGTTACCTGCGAGAGAAGGGAGAGCAGAGTAAACCCAGCATCCAGGGCAGAATATGTACTGTGGGCAAAGTTTACAAGTGATCTTGTTGCCGTCGCAACCAACAGAACGATCCAACCAGCAGTGAGGATATAATGCCAGATGCACCGATGCCAAAAGCTTGCAGACACGCGCCGGGTCCCATCTAACATCTCTGGCACCGAGTGTTTATTTGTATATAAGTACAGATGCTGCCCAATGTGCAGTTGTTGTTACACCACCAGTTGCTACGGTGACAAAACGTTCAACTTTTTGCATCAGAATCCAGCTTTGCAAAGTCCGCGGCGTCTCTCCAGCGGGACAGTCGGTGCCCACATCCAAAATCTCCCTCACTCAACCACTGGGTCGGTTCTGCCGTAAAAACAGGCACTGACCCTCGCCTACGGCCACGAACAGCATCAGTGCTTTGCCCACTTCTCCCTCCCGGCACGTACCCCAATAAGCCGATGTGAGTGTAGAGGGTGGATTTCTGCCCCTTCTTACCTTTAGCTCCTGAGTGTCCGTCATTGCCGTACTCCAGTCCGCGCAGGTGTTGACACTTTCCCAGTGGATGACGGCAGGTTTAGCTGCGTTATGAATCTTGGCTGTTGCTTTAATCTTTTCGCTGTTTAACCGGCTCGGACATTGCTGTCTGTTACAGAGCCAGGGTGTCTCACACTGATCTCTCGAAGTTGTGATGTCACCGTGCAGCAGAGCAGGTCCGTCTCGCCCCAATCTCTGTCATGCAGCCCGTGAGTCATCGCTCTGGAATGAGAAACCTGAAGCAGGTGCGTATCGAGCGGCTGACTCGACGCGTCTGGAATGAGTGCTCATTCCTTAAATGCAGTTTTTCCTTCGGCCGCTCCCCTTCCCACCTTCACAGCCAGGTGATGACATATTGGAACAGCGTCGAGAGTCACTTAATTACCCCCGTGGTATAAATTCAAATAAATAACTCAGGGAGAACGTCCTGCTCGTCAAGGCCAGGAGATGGACGCCTCTGTCTCGTGGAACAGGACACGTGGGCTACAGCGGGAGAAAAAGCCCTAGCTTGGGCATTCATTGAACATCGACGAGAGGGCAGGACACGTCGTATCCGGAGAGAACATCGTTCACCGATGGAACCAACATAATGAAATATTGTTTTCTTAAATGCCTTGTAACTCACCACACTGGCTGGGAGACGGTTCCCTTCTGCCATCACGGTATTTTTTTAGAGACACCGCACAGATCCGGCCGCACCAGACCCACATTATTGCAGAGCATTGCGTCTGGTGCAATCCATTATGTGGCAAGATGAGTCGTGACTCAAAAATAGAATTGCCCCTTCTGTGTGGTAGAACAGGTTACCTGCACATGATCACTGCTCAGCGCCCGAGGCAAATGCGGGATCTGTTGGTACTCATGTAAAAAATACCATTGGGTAGATCCCACTAAAAGAGGATCTGAGAGTCACAGGACCCCGTAGTAGACGGCGCGATGTCAGTCAAACTGCAACACAATGCAACGTCAGTAAAGGATAAATGCCCTTGTCTGCCGGGGGTTCAGTGTACAATAATGCCTTTGTCTGCGCACGCATGTGCGCGTGTGATAATGCCCTTCTCTGCCGGTGTGTGTAACAATGCCCTTTTCCCCTGGGGGTGTGCATGTGTATAATAACACACTTGTCTGCCGAGGGTGCGTGTGATAATGCCCTTGTCTGCAAGGGGATGTGTATAATAATGCCCTTGTCAGCTGGGGCCAGGGTGTGTATAATAATGCCATTATCTGCCAGAGGGGTGTGTGTAATAATGCCCTTGTCTGCCGGGGGTCTGCGGTGTGTTTGCGTGTATGCTTAATAATGCACTTGTGTGTCTGCGGTGTGTGTATATAATAATGCCCTTTTCTGCCGGGGGGGTGCGTGTGTGTAATAACACCATTCTTTGACGGGGTGTGTGTATAATATTGCCCTTGTCTGCGGTGTGTATGTTTAATAATGCCCTTAGCCAGGGTGTGCGTGCGTAATGCCCTTGTCTGGAGGGGAGGTGGTGTGCAGTAATGCCCTTGTCTGTGGGGCTTTCTGCTCATAGGGACTAATCAATGGAGCAAGATGACCTCTTTGGAGGCAGGAGCGACTGCTTAGGACATAAGTTATCCAATATTGGGGGGCCTCTCGCAGGTGACATCCTAACCGTGCGTCTCAGGTGATACCCATCTGCTCTCATTTAAAGAGCGCGTTAGAAGGCAGCCCCAACAGAGGGCACAACAGGCTCTGGTCGTTTTACTTAACACTTTATTGTCATGAAAGAATTACAAGGACTCGTGCAGAAACACGGCCAAACATCTGCTCGAGGCCCCGGGCTCCGCATGCGGATCCACAGACCCGCGCTCCCACTCCACGGGCCCCACATCCCAAACACATTTTAACACAAACTCAGTTTCCCTCAGGCTTTTCTCCATCCTCTTGCATAGATTGTGGTTCTCAGTTTTGGGGCCACAGGCCTGCAGAACACATTTGGGGCAGTGACTCCCCAGAACCTGCCCCACCACAGCCAGGGGCAGCCAGTAGGAGTTCGTGTTGCCTGCACCTCCAGTGAGTCGGGGTGAAACGCAGCCAGCTGACACCCGTCGCTCCCTCACGTCTTTGCTTTCCTGCCTCTGTGGCTGCTGGGAGAATTGTGAAGTGGGGGCAGTGGACGCAATGAGCGAGTGTTACTGGCCGGGCTGGCTGTGAGGGAGCTTCGCAGGACACGCTCCGCTGGGGGACAAGGACGCTTCCTGCCCCCTACAGCTTGCCTTTCACTGGAACTGCCATGGGGAGAAGAGGAGGGCGGGCTGGGGGAGCCGACGGCGGGAGGCTTTCGCCTTTTTGTAGAAGGTCTCTCGTGAACTGGGGCAGCCCGGGGAGAACGTCCTCTGGGGGTTTTAGGAGCTAAGCCAGGGCGTGGAGTGGTTTCATGTGGCGTCTGGGTGGGCTGCAAACGGGTACTGGCACTACGCGTAAAAGGAGTCCTAACAGGCAGCTCCTCTGCCCCCGAGGAGTCGTCCGTGTCCGGGGCGGGTTGCGAGTGCACTCTGTCCTTAGCAGAAGTTCCAGTTTTCAATGGTTTACCTTTTTGCCTTACAGGGGTCCGTGTGACATGGGGGCTGGGGGACCTGTCCGGAGAACTGTCTGCTTTATCATTGTGCAAAGGACTAGCGACCCCTTTGGATGTGGAGGGCTTTGGTGGACGACCACGTTTACGCTTCGATGGGGTTGGGGGCTCGTCCGCTCCACTGCTACCAGCACCTTCTCGAGGAATGTCTGAAGCAGCACTAGGAATGCTAACATCTTCAACGAGATGGCCATGTCCAGATATCGCAGACTCAGAATCCTCCTTGGGGTCAAGTCTAACAAGACTGGGAGTGGACACCGTGTCTGCGAGAGAGAGCGCATCCGGTGCAGGACTCTCAGCAGCTGAAGTAACCACAGAAGTTGCCGAACCATCTCTTCTTTTTGGAGGCCTTCCCCTCTTCCGTTTCTCGTTAGGAGAACCACTCTCACTTTCTGAGTTAAATCTGGAGCGCGGATTTGGACTGCCAGACACTCTGCTTCCTAAGTCAGGTGAGGCTTCCTGGGAAGAAGATCCCATCTCGGGAGAGGACGAGACCGTAGGGGGAATATCAAGTGATGCTCGAGGAGGAGACTGATCTGCTCGCGCCTTCGGAGGTCTCCCTCTCTTTCTCTTTGGTGGGGGACTTCCAGTATCTGAGGTTTCATCAGACTGGAGATCTGGCGGAGGACTTTGAGCTCCCCTCTCTGCTGCAGACCTCTGCGCCCTCCCACGGCTCTGGCGGTTAAGCGGACGATCCTGAACCACGGTAACCAGGCGCCCCGGCAGTCTTCTGAGCACCTTTGCGGTAGGGGAGCTGTCCCCAGCTCCAGCCAGCAGGATCTCACAGTCTGCAGTCACTTTCCTGCGTGGCGTGCGAGGTGCAATGCTTTCCTCCCCCTGGGAGACACAGATGGACGAGCTACTTACAGTGGTCTCTACATTTGGCACAGGTTGTCTTTCACCATCTGAGACCACAGTCTCTTGTCCATAGTCCTCCTGTGTGGAGTCATCAACTTCAGGGTCCACAATCTCCTGAGGTTGAGTAATGGGAGTTGTAGACTGTGGCTGCTCTGGCAGGGTCTGACTGTCTGACGAGCCACAGAAGACACTTGGATCCAGAAAGTCTCTGTCTGGTGGCTTTAACGGATCTTGTTGGCGAGTGTCGCCTTGAACACTCTCTTGGAGTAACGCGCTAGTCTCATGTACAACTGGGCTGTCAGAGTCTGCAGCATCAAGCAGTCGACCTCCACGCAGTCTCTCACTCATACGGACACCTATGCGCTCTCCTGGGGTCCTTGGAGGGGGAGGGGCTCGCACCTTGCGGACTTTCTTGGACTCCTCTTCCCACCTCTCTTCAGGATAATGTCCACCATCGTCTTTAGCCATATACAGGTCCTTTCGAGCAGCTTCTACTTGCTCCTATGAGAACAATTCATTCAGAAACTTAGCGACTCTGGTGCAAAGATGCGATGAAGAAAGAGACAGGCAGACATAATGTGCAATACCTCTGCTTGTTTCAGTTCCTCTCTGCTGACGTCTTCTAAGGAGGCTTCCAGATAATACATTGCGTACCTTTCAATGGGGGTCAGCTGTAAAAAAAAAAAAAGTCACGTCATGAAGTCACCCAGCCCAACATCCGCAAGACATCAGGAGCCCTCAGCTTTTCATCTGCCCAACGAGTACAGATCTGTGTCTCTTGGGCCGAGGTATAAGGGTTTAGGTTTAGACAGCCGCTCCTCGCACTTAGAGAGCACCCTGTGTTTTTGGAAGTTACTCTGAGAGAAAATGTTTTTTTCTCTCAAATTCTGTATTTTCGCATTTTCCTTTTTTTATTTAAATTGTACGTAATAAAATATTTAACATACTAAGGAAATCGATTATCAGGATAACAGAATAATTGCCGCTGTTCATATTTAATACACTTATATCGTCTGCTTAATTATATTGGACATATTTAAGGAATATTTTCTTTATATCAAAGATATTTTAAGCCAGGGGCCATCACTTATTTTACTGACAATTTTAACAAACGGGAGGCCTTTATCATTCATAAATTTAAGATTGCGCATCTTGTACTTCGAGCAGGAAAGAAGCTTTATCCCAAACTACAAAAACGGGCTAAACGGATGCGACTCCTGCCATGCAACGGCTGGGGTTACCTGCTCGACCAGCGCCGTTATCTCCTGCTCCACTCGGCTCTGCTCCTCTTCCTCAGGTTCTAGTGGCGCATTTTCATTAAACTCGGCCAGATCCGCAACTTGTTCTGCACGGACCAGAGAGGCAGCAAGTTTGTCCTCCTCATCCTCGGCACCGCACAGGGCCTGCAAGAGAGATCCGCAGGAGATGAGAAACCCCCCAGTCTCATTAACCAGTCCCCTAGGCCATTAATGTCCCCCGTATTAAACACACAGTATAATGGCACGAACACCCACCGTACAGCCCCAAATCACAACCAATCCAACACACAGACTGCCCATCGCAGAGCATTAGAGCGCTTTGAGGCAAAGCGGGCAGCCGCTGGAGGTGCCCAAAGTCCTCGTCTCTTAATCTAAGAGCGCAAGAAACCTGCCGGTGGCTTCTCTGTTACAGCAGTACTGTGGCTGTAAGAGCGGCAGCGCATGTGAAAGAGCCAGGCTCAGTTTGAGAGAGTCTTGTACCTGTTCCAAGATTTGCGAGTTTCGCGTTGTGCCGCCATCGTCTACGCTTCGTTCGGGAGAAGTGGCCGCTGCTTCTATCTCCTTGCTCAGCGCCTCCTCCATGTCAAACAGCTCGCGGATTGTTTGCTAGAAATCACGAGTGAATATATTAGTGTCTGGCCAGCGTGGCGCCATGACAGATTTTACAAGCAGCAGGACGAACCTGTTTAAAGTAGGCCGTGGTAAAGTTTCCTCCTTCAATCGCAAGGTCTCCGAGCATGCGCTTCTGCTGAGCCTTCTTCAGAATATTCTCCTCTACGGTACGGTCACTCACAAGCCTACAAAGAGCCATCAAAGCAACATAAGCCAAGATGCTGCAGAACATAAGCCGCAGCGCAGGAAAAACACCAAATGGGGGGAGAAGCAGGGACATGGACATGCGCATGCACTGACCGGCAAGGCCAACACACGCAGAGGCTGATGAGGCACGCAGCATTTGTATTCTCTTTGAAAGGCTGTACACAAGACGTGAGCTTATAACAGCATCCTGAGAGACAGTTCCTTTTAGACCGCTGCTTCAGCGATCGGCACAAGTAGCCGTAGCTGCAAACGTCAGCAGTCTGTGACCGCGCAACATGTGCGCAACACGCTGGACTCGCCACGAGAAGCCGCGCACTGACCTGTAAATGTGCACATCCCGGGTCTGCCCGATGCGGTGGCAGCGATCCTGAGCCTGGGCATCCATGGTCGGGTTCCAGTCGCTGTCATAAAATATAACCGTATCTGCCCCCGTCAGGTTGACGCCAACTCCTCCACTGCGCGTGGACAGAATGAAGCAGAAGATACGCTTGTCCATATTAAAGCGCTCCATGAGGACCTGATACAGAGAGAGAGAGACATCATTAGTGGAAGGTGGAGAGACGTACTATTGCCGTCTGCAGACCTCGGAGGTCCCCCAAAGCTATAAAAAGAATATGAGCTTCAGCTAAAGTCTCCATCAGGACCATTCGTAGAGACAGGGTTATGGTGCGGCTCCAGGCGCCAACCAATTACAGACTCTTTAAGCTGCCTCATGTGGCTACCTGACGCTGTTCCACTCGCGTGGAGCCATCGAGCCGCAGGTAAATGTGTCCGTGATAATTCAGGAACTGCTCCAGGACGTCCAACATCCGCGTCATTTGCGTGAAGATTAAGACTCTGTGGCCTCCGGACTTCAACTGACGCAGCAAACGGTCCAAAGTTTGCAGTTTCCCTGCAGGAAGAGACGAGACGTCAGGACAGACTGACATTACACCGACAGGACACGCCGACCCCGGGGAAGTAAAACGGCGGCTGCTCGGAGTTTAGGCCAATCGAAGGGGATAGCCAGGGGCGCACGGTTAGCGACAACGCACCACTTTTCCAGGACAGTCCTGACATGGCGATGAGCCGGCTCAGAAATCCTTGCAAACACGCCACCAAATCCCCCAAGGGCCACACAGCGACGGCATATTAAGAACCCCCACGGCCGGCAGCTCCATTTACTCACCACAATCATACTGGATGAGCCGCAAGTCGGGAAACTGGGTCCTCATGTTGGAAACGATCCGGTGGAGGCAGCGCGTGCGCGGCGTCAGCTCCCTGTACAGGGTCTCTTTGAAGACAGACTCTTGCAGAAGCAGCGATGGCGGCGGGTGAGAGGTGTGCAGACTGATCAGAGGAGCCTCCACGGGAGGCATAGCGAAGATAAACCTGAAAACAGGCCAAAGGGGTTACTAACAGACTCCACAGCGGCAGAGGGACTCGTGCCATCTAAACCAGGCGCTGCGCCCGTCTCAGAAGAGCTGCGTTCCATTGAAACAAAAAGAAATGGCGTCCGAGACGCCAAACCCGGCTCCGAGGAGAAGAATCCCTGAGCTCTACGGCAGCATGAAAAAGCTTCACATGCCTCTCATGGTGTAACCCGCTCGCGCTACGGCCAGAGGGGGATCTGGTTCTGCCGGATGGCATGAAAGCCATGGTAACTCCATATACCTCTCAACCAGCGGCTCCAGCTGCTCCAGACGCTGCTGCGGGGAGAGGACGCTCTCTCTCAAGGCATCTGTCTGAAGCCAGTAATCATAGAGGTCCCGGGGGGCCGAACTGCCGCTCGCAAACCGACGGCTCCAATGGACATCAGGCAAGGTGCAGAGCCGGAGAACCTCTGTGCCGTAGACCGGAGCAAGGCCGCAACGCTGCTCGTTCACTCTGAAGATCCTGTCCAAGCGCCCCACCTTCTGCCTGCGCCGCCGCTCCTCCACGGGCTCCTGAAACAAGCATTTAGAGCATGCATGAAAAATTCCCTTCCGTTAAGGGCAGCTTTAGCCACCAGTCTGCCAAACCCCATTCTGTATACAGAGAGCGCTTCAACACCCTATAAACACACCTCACCCCAGTATGGCTCACATACAAGAGGGTTTTCCCCCTCTAAACACAAGAACCCCCTATGCAGGGTCAAGAATAGATGCAAACCACACGCTCCTAAAGCACGTCTGCTCTGCCCGTTAGGTAAAAATCCCTCCCTGCAATGTTTATCCCAGCCCTAGGGGCACTCACCAGATAGAATGGAGACCGGGGGGGCGGAGGTGGCTGCCGGCGGGTCCTAACAGAGGCAGGAACTGTAGTAGCACATGTTGAGCGGAAGCCGTCTGTGTCCAGCAATGTGTCCTCTTCTGCGGCTGTACTGAGAGTCACGCTGACAGAGGGAGGGCCGGCCACGGACAGAGATAACGGGGGATCCTGGATGGAAAGCGACACAGGGGCAGAAATGGCAGAGGACGTGGGGGAATTCATCTGGTTCAGAGCGGCTGCCGATGATGATGATACAGGAGCTAAAACAGGGGTAACTAAGGAGATGGCACTAGTTGAAGCTGGGGTAGAGGCTAAAGAAGCAAGCGGGACACTCTGAAAGGTAGATACAGGAAAAGCAATGGAGGCAGGGGAGGCCAGGACAGGCAGGGGCGCAGGGGCAGGGGCTGCCAGGACAGGCAGGGGAGCAGAGGCAGGGGCGGACCAGGACAGCAGGGAAGCGAGGCAGGGGAGGCAGAACAGCAGGGGCAGCAGAGGCCAAGGGGCGGCCAGGACGGCAGGGGCCGCAGAAGGCAGGGGCGGCAAGGACAGGCAGGGCGCAAGAGGCAGGGCGGCCAGTGACAGGCAGGGGCGAAGAAGGCAGGGGCGGCAGGAGGACAGGCAGGGGCGCAGAGGCAGGGGCGGCCAGGACAGGCAGGGGCGCAGAGGCAGGGGCGGCCAGGACAGGCAGGGGCGCAGAGGCAGGGGCGGCCAGGACAGGCAGGGGCGCAGAGGCAGGGGCGGCCAGGACAGGCAGGGGCGCAGAGGCAGGGGCGGCCAGGACAGGCAGGGGCGCAGAGGCAGGGGCGGCCAGGACAGGCAGGGGCGCAGAGGCAGGGGCGGCCAGGACAGGCAGGGGCGCAGAGGCAGGGGCGGCCAGGACAGGCAGGGG
>VKOC01029577.1:0-15997 GCA_009364415.1 Spea multiplicata
GCCCCCATTTAACTAACACACACACACACACTCTCTCTCCCCTCTGTCTCCCCTCTCACCCTTCTCTCCCCTCTCACCCCTCTCTTACCGGTGCTTCCAGCCGGGCCAGCGGGTTGACGTCTCCTTCTGCTGCAGCCGGAAGGAGGTGGAGTTGGCAGTGGGGGTTTGTCTGCGTCCGTCGCGCATACATTCCCCGGATCTCTGACAGTCGGGGAAGGTCTACACGACGGACGCAGACAACCCCGCTGCTAATTCCACACCTCCCTTTCCGGGCTTTGCAGCGACTATGCAAAGCTCACGCGCATCACGTAGACGTCAACCCGCTCGCCCCAATGGCATACAGCAGAAAAGCGACCGTAAGGGATGGGATCCTCAATTTTTGGTTAGACAGGAGACCAGTTCCCTCAGCGTGTGCGTGATCTGATCTTAGTCTCCTAATCAGACCTCTATTTGAGGTCTGATTAGAAGACGACCCCGATTAGAAGATGAGGGGTATTTTTCAGAGCATTTGTTCTGAAAAAAACCTTGTCTTATAATCGAGCAAATACGGTATTTATGTAGTAATTTTACAACATATAAAATATAAACATACAGGAGGCTTCATATTTTGCTATTCTCTCTTTACTGACTCCCAACAACAGCAAACAAACAGTTAATAAAACAACCAATCAGGAAAAAAACAGTGAATGCTCCTGTCTCCCAAGCCACTTCCTCTTTCTTTGCTGCTCCTGACAGCTACAGGTCAGAGTTTTGATTTCTGTGGATTATCTATTTGAATGTGCATGTACTTTATTGTGCTTTATGGTATTCTTTTATTTGGATGGCTAAATTGCCACCTTAAACTGTGTTTTCTCCCCCCCACACACACAAACGTTTTTTCCCTGTTATTGGCTTGCTTCCACGTTTTTTTTCTTTTATATTATGTAAGGTTTCAGTTTCCTTTTTTCTTCCTGCCCTGCTTTTACTTTTGTTTTGGCAGTCCTACCTTGCTTCCTGTAATCTTCTCTGTGGCTAGTTTGGTCTCTGTAGCATTATGATTAAGGTGTTGGACAGGGTGTCTTGAAGTTCTGGGTTCAATTGTCTGGGGCTTCATCTTTACCTTTACCTGTATCTGTTCTGTTTAAAACTTCTTTCTCCCTTCTAGGTGACTTTTTTTTTTGTATACTTTTCTGCTGCAACTTAGTGGTGCAGCGGTTTTTTTCTTTAGTGTTTTGTTTGTGACCGGAACTCTCCTGTTCACAATCTGAGGTTAGGTTTGGCTTTTTTCTCCTGTTTCAGATTCGTTTTTGCCACTTTGCTGTTTTTGTGCTCTAGTCCCAATATTTTTTTTCTCAATTCTCTGTTTATTGCACGTTTGGGAAAATACACAATACAGAGTGTCAGATACAGAAATAGCAATGCACATCTGATATGTTTGGACATAGGCCTAAGGAACACGATACACAGTGATGTTGATTCAAGCAGAAACATTACAATAAGGATATTTTAGACCGATACTAGACATTGTAGTGAATAAGCTGAATTCACGATGTTCAAACCTGTCACATAGCCAACACTTAAGGTACAATATCAACACATAGAGACCTAGGGGGGAAGAGTTTACACCGTTATCGGCCCCAGAAGGTTGGAGATCGGTGACAGTAACCCAATGAAGAGCTGAAGGGTTTGATGAAACATTTAAAAGATACAACACCCCTCTCTGTATTGGCTCTAAGTATATAAGAAGGTTACCTAACGGCACTTCACAGAGTGTATGAGCTATATAAAGCACATAAGACTGGCAAGGCCAGGCACTGCAAATGTGTAATCACATCTACCTCAGTGGTAGGGCTGGTTCAATCCATGAAGGATAAAGAATACCCGGCATGTAAAAACAGACAAATATTAAACAAAATACAATATAACAAAACATGTCCATCCCAGGGTCCAGTGGGATGCCCTCATAACCAGGGGCATTCGAGTACCTCGTGTAGAGGTGTACATGAGCTCTAGTCCCAATATTAACCACTTCTGGTTACTGTGATCCTGATTTTCTATCAATGTGTTAGGTTAAGTCTTTTTGTCTTTGCTACGCCCTGGATACCTTGGGGTAGCCGGTGTCAGGCCCCAGGTAAGGGGCATTTCCATCACACTATAAATTACTCGGGCCTTTCCATTTACACTATATGTTATTGGGCCGCTGCGTAGCTTGTTTCTCCTCTGGGTGAGCCCCAGGTGCGATTGGTGGAGGTATCCTACTATAGCTACTGATATCTTTATATTCCCCCCACTGGATTTTACGTATATATTTCTCAATGATCAGGTGATTAAAAATGATTAAAAAATCTCTCAGCCGTAATGGAGGTTTTCTCTGGGCAGCCCCAGGAGCTACAAGAGATGATTAACGACAACATAGCGGCGTCAGTAGAGAGGGCCTTGGTCTGATCCTGCAGACCTCGACAGAGCAACCGCTTAGGCGACCTCAGGCCAGTCAGGCTTTAGGGGTCGCGGACAGCAGAGAGTCAGGTGCATCGGGTGGCGAATGCCCCGCACCCAAACCCAAGTACTGGAAGGGAAACAATGGCGCTACCTTCAAGCCTAAGGGCAAGGAGCCGGCTAAGAAAGCCAAATGCGTCCCTGACTCAGAGCCTATGGTCCAGTATGTTTCACCTGCGGGGAAGGAGGCGAATTGCTCTGAACCACTGTCGGTCCTTGACGCCTGGCAGGCAGATGATTATTTGGATTCCGATGCGAAACACGGGGAGTGTTCCCCACAGGAGGAGTTTGGCTTCCAGGAGGGTGAGGATGGCCCTTTAGATTCGGAAGCTATGATAGACACGAATGGCCACCCTCTGCTTGACCCTTGCAATATCAGGCATCCAAGGCCGACTGAATGGGCACTATCAGAGCACCTTACACAATATGTGCACTGCTGGGAGTGTAAAGCCTTGGACAGCGAGGTGAGGAGTCGGCTAAGAGCAGAGTGCCCTAGACCTATAGTCCCAGATAAGGTGTTGGCTACTCCAACCTTTCATAATGCTGTGGGCATATTTATGGCCCGCTGTGGAAGAGATGCCCGTAAGGGTATTGAAAAAGGTTTAAAGGCAGCCCAGGACAAGCTCCTAGATGTGTTTGGCCCTTTGTCCCGTATACTAATGTTGGCGGTCGAGGCCTTGACTCAAGGTTCCCAATTGGATCCGTCTGCTGTGAGAGAATGTGCCCTTCATTCCGTTTGTTTTATGGGGAACGCAAACACGGCTTTATCTTCAGAGAGACGCAAGGCGGCCTTACTCAGGGTGGATCCAAAGCTTTCAGACCTAGCTTCCAAGGATCTGGCTGATGGGGCTTTGTTCAGAGAACCGTTCCTTAAAGAACTTCAAAAGCACGTCAACCTATATATATGACACTCAACAAAGCTCAAGTGTCTCTACGCAAGGTGTTTCATCAACCCGCCACCAAGGGGGTTTTTGGCAGGGCTGGCCGACAGAGGGGTCGTGTCGCCAACCGGTTATGGCCCTCAGGCCCCAGAGACACTGAACCCCAGAATTTCTTCCCGGAGCCGTGGACCATTTCTCCAAGGCCAACTTGGTGCCTTTAGAGGTAGAGGAGCCCGCGGACGGGGAAGGTCAAGATATTCTATAGGTAGGTCCTTCCTATATCAGCCATAGTTATTTTCTTTCTTTCCATTTTTCTCAAGGCAAGTCTTTCCACACGTTGAACATTATGCGTTGGTGTGTAGGCTTCTGAGGGGCATTAGGTTAACGAGATCGCTGGGCCCCAAGTATACCCGGCTTTGGCATGTCGACGTGGTCCTTTCATTTTTCAGGAACTGGCCAGTAAATTATGTTTTGTCTCCGGCAGCTTTTGTCTAAGTTGACCTTACTTTATGTTTGGTGTCTTTTAGGAGAGTTGCTGACGTTAAGGCTTTTGATGTTGACCATTTCGCTTTTACTCCTGAGGGGGTTACTTTTTCTATTTCTCGTCGTACTACCTGCAATTCTACTACTGTCTCTTATCCTTTTTTCCATGATTCTCCTAGGCTGTGCGTGGCTTCCGCTTTACGCAGCTATGTGGCCAAGACATCGTCTTTAAGATTTTCCAGGTCTGGGCAGTTGTTGGTATCTTATCTTAAACACCACAGGCCGGTGTCTCTACTATGACTCTGGCGAGATCGGTCCGATGGATCCTATCCTTGGCGGGGGTAGAGGATTCATTCGACGCTCATTCAGTTTGAGGCGCTGCAGCCTCTCTGGCTTTTTTAGCTGGTGCGTCTCTGTCGGATGTTTTACATGCGGCTGATTGGTCGAGAGGAAACGTTTCGTACATTTATTTCCGCCCGGGTGATCATGCGTATTTTGCTTTTATTTGTTAGCGTTGAAACCTCCTGTCATGTTGTAAAACTGAAGATTATGTTAGCTTTAGTGTAATTATAATCTTAATTTTAATAATGACAGGAGGCTGAGTGATAGACAACAGAGGGTTGTAGTCAATGGAGTATATTCAGAGAAAGGCCTTGTCACCAGTGGGGTACCTCAGGGATCTATACTTGGACCCATTAATACATAAACATTTGCAACAGGGTGGATGCTCCTGGAGGCATAAGCTAAATGGAAAAAGATTTAGATAAACTGAAAAAAATGGTCTGAGCTGTGGCAACTGTCATTTAATGTCTTTAAGTGCACCTAGGGCATAAAAAAACCAAGGGCAGAGTATAAAAAAAATTGATACTGTCCTAGCCTTAATGTGTGAGACTGGGTCCTACCCACTATTTTAGGAGAAAATTAAAGTTTTTATATTGCACTTGCCCGATCTAAATACAAAATTAATGTCTCCATAAATACCCTCCCATATTCCACTTATTTTTAAAGCCAATTTCCGCTCTCATGATGGACATGCCCCCATATAATTTACATATTTATAAGAGGCCAACACTAGCTTACATTTGTCCTTAAAAAATAATATTGGATTGATCCTGCATCGAGTCAACTCGGATTTCTCCACAGCAGTAGCATACCGAAAGGTGGTGGGACGATCGGCCCCGGGTGCCACTTATCAGGGGGGGGTCCTGCGAGGCTGCCTAACTTTTGCCCGCAGCTTACCACAGTGGCGCCGTACACTATGCAGGAAAACTATTTTCCTGCCCAGGTTCCTGCTCCCACTGGGCGGGGAAAGAGTTTCCTCACACAGTGCAAGGGCGCCAGGTTAAGCAGCCGTTGGGCCACATAGATGTCTGCGTGGCCCCGGTGATGCTCTACCGGACTAGTGAAATTTGCAAGAGAGGTAAGGGGATACGGGAGAGTGAATGATTGAATGAATGAAGTAAGTGTTTAGGAGCAGAAATGGGACAGCAGGCTGTTTAGGGGGGAGAGCTAGCACAGGCAAGCTGCTTCAGAGGCAAAGGTGGCACAGACAAGCTGCTTCAGGGGCATAAATAGCACAGACAGGCTGCTTTAGGGGTAGTGTTGGCACAGACAAGCTGCTTCAGGGGCATAGATAGCAGAGGTAGGCTGCTTTAGGTGCACCGGTGGCACAGGCAGGCTGCTTCAGGGGCAGAGGTGGCACAGGCAGGCTGCTTCAGAGGCAAAGGTGGCACAGACAAGCTGCTTCAGGGGCATAAATAGCACAGACAGGCTGCTTTAGGGGTAGTAGTGTGGGCACAGACAAGCTGCTTCAGGGGCATAGATAGCAGAGGTAGGCTGCTTCAGGGGCAGAGGTGGCACAGGCAGGCTACCTCGGGGGCAGTGGTGGCAAAGGCAGACTGCTTCAGGAGCAGCGCTGGCACAGGCAGGCTGCTTCAGGGGCAGTGCTGGCACAGGCAGGCTGCTTCAGGGACAGTGCTGGCACAGGCAGGCTGCTTCAGGGACAGCGCTGGCACAGGCAGGCTGCTTCAGGGGCAGCGCTGGCACAGGCAGGCACAGTAGTATTTGAGCCATGTATTATGAAGGGCAAACACCAATAAACAACACCTCCAAGATTAGTCTTACCAGTTCTGTGGCTCTGTGAAAGCTATTTTCTTATTGTATTTGCCCTTACGTTTTTTTATTGAAATGTCTAAAATGTACTGTTACAACCAAGTTCTATGTTTCAACAAAACATGATTTACACAAAACCAGACATTGATAAGTGTGACGGAAGTGATTAACAAGACATGTCTTCTCTTGAAACCTGATGACAGGTTGGGTGAGTTCTGCATATCAAATAAGTTCTCACAGCCAACCAGCTAGTTTCTTTGGTCTTTGTATTTACACCTCTTTTATTAGTACCTATTTAATATACTTTTACACATTCTCACAGAGAGTCCAAGATGTCATTGGAACAGGAATCTGATGATCTAATTTTCTATGTGAATGGAAGAAAGGTATGTGTTAATGACCGGGGAATTTAATGGGCTGTGAATATATTATTATTCATTATAATATTCTGAATATAACACTTTTGTTATATATTTATATATAACCAACAATGCTGTTGTTTTGTTAACACTAATTGTAGTGCCATTCCTAGTATGGGTGAATGCTCAAACTGTTTCCAGCAGGAATTTATAGATTTTTGTCATAGAAACATAAAATGCTTCTTAAGGGTTTCTGTGTTGTTTCTATGTGACTAATTTAGAAAAATAAATGACATCAATAGAGGTTTATTTGCTTAACATACATTCCTGAATACCCAAAAACGTTTTCATAAAAATAATTATTGAATTAAAAAAATGCAATGTAATTTAATATCCATTTAATTAGGGCACACACAAAAGAAAACAAGCAAAATATACGGTATAATGTAATATGATCTTCACAACAAGGAACACCCATGTTATGCACTGATATGTATGAATAGAAAATGACCCTTGATGTAGAACAGCCTTTGCACTGCTGTATTAAAATGGAAAACATTAACAGTGCAGTGCCAAGTAATTCTGAATAAATGTTCAAAAAACGCCCTCACAAGGAGAAGTTAAATGCAACTCAATATATATCCTAAAACATAACACCCCAAAGTAGAAAATACACATTTCCAAAGATGCATGCCTTTTTTTGCATCCCTGCTTTTAAAGGGTTTTCTTTGATGATACCATTAGGCTAGGTTTCCACTTGGTTTTTTTTTTGCTAAAAACGCCCATAAAAACGCCAATAGCGCCACCTGGCGTTTTTTTAGTGAAAAAACGCTGCAGCCAGATGTTAGCTGTTCTTCAATAGGAAATCGCAGAATGCCATTTCCACTTGGCGTTTTTCCGTTTGGCGTTTTTTCAGTCCTCTTTGGCGTTTTTCTGCTTTTTTGGGCTCTGTGGCAGTTTTTCAAAATCGCAGCATGTTGACACTCTGGCGTTTTTTGCAAGGAAATCTTGGCGTTTTTCTCCAATAGAAGTCTATGGGAGAGAAAAAACGCCATGAAAAAGCCATGTGGGTTTTATGCCTTGGCGTTTTTTATGGCGTTTTTTCCACAGTTACAATGCAGAGGATGGACCCAGTATCTGTGTGTCCTATGAGAAATAGGCTGGAAACAAACAGTTTCACACAAAACAAAGTTCATATTGAATTCTACACAATTTGGAACGAACAAACAAACAAACAAATAAAATACCGACGCATCAACTGGATCCTGCATGCCAAAAGCCACAGATACAATTTGCACCATCATTTGGGGCAAATCTTCTTAGAGGAGCAGACATTCGGAATAAAGCATGCCTTACAAACCACAGAAAAGAGAAAAAAGGGTCCGCCGGGGCGTTTAAGTAGAACTCTACCAAGTAAATGACATCAGGAGAGGGCAGATACTTGCCATTTATCCTAATCCCTTTTAGCTGGGTGAAACATCTAACTTATAAAGGCTGTAAAAACTGCAAATTAAAAAAAACTGTAAAAAAAAGCAATTTCCACAGAAAGGCTAAAACGCCAGAAAAAACTCCATAAAAAACGCCAAAACGCAGGAAAATGCAGTGGCAGTTTTCTTGGCTTTTTTCCTGGCGTTTTTCATCAAGAAAAAAACGCAGGACAAAAACCCAAGTGGAAACCTAGCCTTATGATAGTTCTGTTTGTACTCACATGGGTAATTGGGTAAAATAATGTGAGCCAAAATCTTCAACTAAATTATTTCCCCCCAGAACTGTACAATATGTAAACAGGACATCAGAAATAACACATTACATGGTAACTTGGCATTACAGATATAAATGGAGCTTACAAACTAAAAGGAGGTAGGGGTATACAACACTAGAGGTGAAAGTGCATGTATTTAACCCCTTCAGTCCCAGGGGTTTTTGGTACCTCAAAGCCTGGAGCAATTTTGCCATTTTTTATTGTATGTTGGTTCAGCGCTTAGTCCCCTTTCCTGCGAATAGTGTACCCACAACTTTTTTTTTCCTCTCTGAATCCTCACAAAATTAGGGAAAGTGATGGAAAATCCCCTCCAAATGTATCAATTCAGGTGTCCCTTTCCAGCATAGGGAACATACCATAAGGTGTACATTATGTTTTACAAAACCGTAGAATTTTTACATTAGGTATGATGGGATTGCAACTCTATTTTTAAACAAAAATACCAACAAAAGTATATATTTCTGTAAAGCACACAACCCAGACTATCCTATCAGGGGTATTTGGGCACTCTTCATGCAGCCATTTGGCCACCAATCAATCAAAGGTTGCTGCAGAAATTATTTCCTGCGCTTTTTTCACCAACATCCAGCCTAAATTGTTCAACAGCTTCTCCTGATTATGGAAATACCCCACATGCATAGTTTTTTGTGGTTTTCTGGACATTACAGGGCACTAATTGGACCATGCATGTTATAGATTCCAAACTTTAGTTGCCTATGTTTCATTTGGGCCTGCTTAGCACCCCCTAATTATAAATACTGTAAAGCAGACAACCCAGAGTATCTCACCAGGAACATTTGGACAGTTTTAATGCAACCATTTGGCCACCAATCACTGTCAAATTTCCTGCACTTTTTTTTCACCAACACTTCTGTATTGCTGAGGATTTTTGGCACAGGGTATGTGTTACGGCAAAGAAATCCAGCCTAAATTATTCAGCCGCTTCTTCTAATTACGGAAATACCCCACATGCATAGTTTTTTTTGTGGTTTTCTGGACATTACAGGGCACAAGTTGTAACATGCTGGCATACTGGATCAGTGTGTTTTGCTAGGCCAATGCTATTTATGAAGCAGCTTAGCAGTCCACCAGGAGAACGTGTATGCAGGCTCACATATGAAAAAAGCACAAAACAGAAGGCGAAAAACATGGGATGATATCTCCTCATCAGAAGGAATAAAAGGAGGTGGATGCATTTACACTTGGATGAACATACTGGACACGTATGTAACTCAGACATATCTCCAGGGATAGTTGCTGTTTAATGTATGTTCACAGCTCCACGATCTAGTTCCCCGGTCCTTATGATTGATTCACTCTCTGATTTCTCCAGGTGAAGTATAACGTGCTTGGATATATATGAAGTGCAAGTGTAATCCAATAGATCTTTCTATATCACCAATCTTATTTCACCAAGGCGTTAGTCAATCATTTAATTTATTGTGATTGCTGCTAACAATCACACTCCTATCATGCCAAATCAGCCAGTACATGCTGGAACCTTGGTATGCCTGGGCATTATAGCAGTGTGATTGGTGCATCCCTATAATGAATAGAACTATTTAATTTTTACGTATCCAGAGATAAAATGCCCTCCTGAATTTGTAGCCACGTCAGAGGAAAAAAACTTTCTAGGCCCAGAAATCAGTGAGAGGCATTGTAAAGGATTTTGTGTCACTTACTTTATTTCAATCTGCATGTCTTTTTAAAGGTCGTTTTTCTCTCAGTGAAAAATGAGTGCGGCCCCCGAACATATACATTTCTGATGAAGTGGCCCGTTGCAGGAAAAACTTGGACACCCCTGGCATAGAGGAAGCTTTTTATCAGTATTTACTGACTTTTAATAAACCTCCACCACGAGACGAGGAAGGTGGAGGTAGGACGACAGGGTGGTACCCTAAAGCAGCATAAAAGGGAGAACACTGCAAGGCTGTGTGCAGAGAATTGTTATAGGTCATCTCGGCCAAGGGCAGGAGGGAAGACCAGTTGTCTTGCCTGTCATTGATGTACATACGCAAATATTGCTTTAGGGTTTGATTGGTGTGCTCCGTTTGCCCGTTGGATTGTGGATGGTAGGCAGACGTGAGGTGCATGCAAATGCCCAGTTTGAGACAGAGGGCTTGCCAGTACCGGGAAATTAATTGTGGACCTCTGTCTTATACCACGTGCAGGGGAAGACCATGCAACCGGACCACCTCTCGTATGAAGACGTCTGCCAGTTGTGCTGCTGTGGGAAGTCGGGGTAGAGCAATAAAATGAACTTGTTTAGAAAACCTGTCCACTACCACGAGTATGGTGGTGTGTCCTCGAGAGACAGGGAGATCAACAATAAAATCCATGGAAATATGAGTCCAGGGTGTCTTTGGCACAGGGAGAGGTAACAACAGGCCGTGAGGACGAGTGTGTGATGACTTGTGTCGAGAGCACTGGGGACAGGCGCTATGAACGCGTTGATATCACGAGACAAGGAAGGCCACCAGAACGTTTGTCGTAAAAGGAAGTCCATTTTACGAGTGCCGGGGTGACCAGCGAGAGATGAGTTATGTCCCCAACGCAGGACAGCGGTTCGAAAGCATTGTGGCACGAATAGACGTCCCGCAGGGGGTCTATGAGACGCGGTGATGTGTGCCTGTTGCATGCATATCTTAGACATCACGGCAGAGGACAGAAAAGAAAGGATACGTGTTTGTGGAATGATGGGTTCTTCTTGTTGGGAGTCGTGGTGACAGTGGAACTGTCGAGAGAGGGCATCCACTTTCTTGTTTTGTGAGCCGGGTCTGTCGGTCATCACGTAGTTGAATCTCATGAAGAACAGTGCCCATCTCGCTTGTCGTGGATTCATCCATCGTGCACTTTCTATATACTGTAAGTTTTTATGGTCAGTCATGACCACGATGGGTTGTTTGGTTCCTTCGAGGAGATGTCGCCACTCATCGAAGGCGAGTTTCACTGCTAGCAGCTCCCTGTTCCCAACGTCATAATTGCATTCGGCAGAAGAAAAGCTCTTCGAGAAGAAGGCGCAAGGAAGGCATTTGGAAGTGGTCAGATTACGTTGAGACAGGACAGCCCCCGCACCGTTCTCTGATGCATCCACTTCCAGAATGTACAGAAGGGTAGGATCCGGGCGTTGCAGTATAGGAGCAGAGATGAACGCTCGTTTGAGCTGGTGGAACGCCTTTATGGCCTTGTGATACGAATGAGACGAGTTTGAGGAGTGGAAGGGTTAAGTAATGTGTTCTCGTTCTTTCATGACTGGAAAAGTACCGAAGGAGTTGTTTTTGCCAAAAGTAAAGAGGCTAAAAGTAAAGAGGATGTAGCAGGGAATGTTTGCCAAAAAGTAAAGAAGATATAGTAGGAAGCGATTGCGAAAGTAGTCCTGGATATATGCCAGTATTATTCTAAAGGAATATGTTATTTTATAAACAACTATAAAAGGCAGGGATTCAAGGGGAGTAACAGGGAATTTTCCAGGCTGATGAAGCGGACGCGCTTTCGCCTGTGATGCACCAGAAAGTTGTTCCTCCCGTTGAGTCCCTCCAACGAGAGTGATGCTACAATATCTGGTAATGTATTGATGTTTCATTCTATGTTCTGCATGAGAGATTAATAAAGTATTGCATTTATTATCCTGATTTGGAGGTCAGTGAGCGCTTTGTGATACCTGCACTTTTCACGACACATCTGTTAGTGCAATACAGGCCTCGTTAGACCAGACCTTGGGATTAGCTCCCTTTTTAGTAAAAGCGGTGATGGGAGCTGCAATACTGGCATAGTTCCGGATGAAGTTCGCGAAACCCAGGAACCGTTGAACAGCTTTCACGGTTCGTGGAATCGGCCAGTTTGTGATAGCCGTCAGTTTAGCAGGGTCCATCTCCAATCCCTTGGCAGAGATGATATACCCCAGGAATGGAAGGCTGTGTTTTTCGAATTCGCATTTCTCGGTTTTAGCATATAAGCCGTGTTCGCGTAGTCTCTGCTGTACGGAGCGGAGATGCGTATGATGGACTTCGCTGTTGGGCGAAAACACGAGGATATCATCGAGGTATAGGATTACATGAGTGAGTAGCATGTCTCGGAACACGTCATTGGCAAAAGCCTGGAACACTGCTGGCGCATTGCAGAGACCAAAGGGCATAACTCTGTACTCGTAGTGGCCGAATCGCGTATTGAACGCGGTTTTCCACTCGTCGTTCTCCTTTATGTGAATCAGGTTATAGGCTCCCCTCAAGTCCAATTTCGGGAAAATCGTGGCTCCTTTCAACCGGTCATAGATTTCTGTGATCAAAGATTGAGACCTCGGTAGTAAATACAAGGTCGGAGCGATCCTTCCTTTTTGGAAACAAAGAAGATGCAGGTGAAGAGGATTATGTATTGTTCCAGTGCTTTATTTTCAGGTTCCGATAACTGGTAGGTACGCCCTCGTGGCGGCATGGTACCAGGCAGCAAGTCAATGGCACAGTCGTAAGGCCTGTGGGGAGGTAGCCGTTCGGCTTGTTTTTTGGAAAAAACAGGAAATCCCAATACTGCTTGGGTACCAGGAGATTGGGATCTGTTGGCTTGATTTCCAGGACAAGGTTTACTCGTCGACAAGGAATGGAGCAAAGACGGTGACATTGGGGACTCCAAGCCAGGATCTCTCCTCTTTGCCAATCAATACGTGGGTTGTGGGTCTGAAGCCAGGTGTAGCCCAATATGACAGGCGCATGCGAGGACTGGATAATCTCGAACACAATGGTCTCTTTGTGGGTAGCTCCGATGAACATGGCAAGAGGCGAGGTCTCTCGGGTGACTACGCCTGGACCCAACAGATTGCCGTCAACAGTAGTAATGACTGAAGGTGTTTTCTTAGTACACAGGGGCACGCGATGTTGTACTGCCCATTGTTCATCGAGGAACACGCCAGCCGAGTCCATGAAAGCTTGGGTGACCACTGTGTGGTCGTGCCACCTAAGCGATACGGAGAGCAACATGCGGTTTGGAGGAGTAGAAATAGTCGCGCTTAGGGGTTCTCCTCCACTGCTCCCTAAGCTCTTTCGTTTCCCGGACGTATGGGACAGGAGCGCAGAAGGTGGCCAGCTTGTCCGCAGTATAGGCCGACAAGGCCGAGGTTCCTCCTTCGGGTCTTTTCGGTGTCCGAGAGATGGCGTATGGTGCCTATCTCCATGGGTTCGTCGGTAGGAGGCCTGGTGACGATCGGTGGTGCCTGGAACGAGGACTGAGGTGTGTAGGGTCGAGATCTGCGGTTCCTCTCTTTCTCTATGTTCCTTTCTTGGATGCGCTTATCGTCGCGAAGACAAAGAGCAATGAACTCCTCTAGGTCGAATGGTGGGTCATGAAATAAGCGCATCTTTATTTTCTCATTTAGTCCTTTACGGTATGCTGCTTTCAAGGCGCCTGGATCCCATTTGAGCTCACATGCCAAAGTGCGGAATTCGATGGTGTACTGGGCCAATGTCTTATGTCCTTGCTGGGGAGCTCCGGCAAAGAGGCTTCTGCTGTCTCCCTACGGCCAGGCATGTCAAAGACTGACCGCAGGGCTTCCATGAAGGCAGGACAGTCATCAAGTAAATCCGAACCCTGATCAATCAAGGGAGAGGCCCAAAGCAATGCTTCGCTTTTCAGTAATGAGATGATGAAGGAAACTTGGCATGCGAACGAAAAGCCCGAGGGTGGTTCCGGAAGTGCAGAAGACATTAATTCAGGAATCCTCTGCATTCCTTGGGTTCCCTGCATACTTGTCTGGGAGCGGTAACCGTGCCGTAGCATCCTGTTCATCGGGACTGGGTTCTCTTGGTGCAAAAGGAGACCTGGTGGGCGGTGTAGCCGCCAGTGACCGGATCAACTCCCTCATGGTGTCCATTTTTTGCGACAGCGACTGCAGCTGGAAGGAATGGGACGTCAGCAGTTGGTCTTGCAGCTCCTGGCGGGAGAGAACACTTGCCATCTCCGAGGGGGCCATGTTTTGGCCCGTTCAATGTGTTATGCGGGACCTAGGACAACACGGATGATGCACCCACAATGCAGAGACGGTAGCGTAGCACAGCACAACAGGTATAGGAATTTCCGCGAAGCAGGCAGCACAGGAGTAAAGTATAAGTCGAGTCGCGGCAACCCGCTCATAACCCTGCGAGTGCCGCCGACTCGTCGCGGCGGCTCGTTCATAACATCGGGTGTGTCGTGGGCGTGCCACGGCGGCTCGCATGTTATCTTGCGTCCGCCGTGAGCGTGCCACGTCGACGCGACCCTCCCTCTGTGCGCGTGCCGCGCTCACAGTACATCGAGAAGATGTGCGCGTGGCACGTCCTCTCTGTGTACGTGCCGCAGGCACGTCACACTGAGAGGATGGGAGCACGTCATCGCGCAAGCGCCGCCCACCAGCGGCAGACCGGCGAGGGACCGCGGAGGACACGGTAGGTATCACATGTGCTTAATCGGATTCAGTTCTGGGGAACGTGCGGGCCAGTCCATAGCATCAATTCCTTCCTCTTGCAGGAACTGCTGACACACTCCAGCCACATGAGGTCTAGCATTGTCTTGCATTAGGAGGAAACCAGGGCCAACCGCACCAGCATATGGTCTCACAAGGGGTCTGAGGATCTCATCTCAGTAGCTAATGGCAGTCAGGCTACCTCTGGCAAGCACATGGAGGGCTGTGCGGCCCCCCAAAAAATGTCACTCCACACCATTACTGACCCACCGCCAAACCGGTCATGCTGGAGGATGTTGCAGGTAGCAGAACTTTCTCCACGACGTCTCCAGACTCCAGTCACGTCTGTCACATGTGCTCAGTGTGAACCTGCTTTCATCTGTGAAGAGCACAGGGTGCCAGTGGCGAATATGCCAATCCTGGTGTATTCAGGCAAATGCCAAACGTCCTGCACGGTGTTGGGCTGTAAGCACAACCCCCACCTGTGAACGTCGGGCCCTCATACCACCCTCATGGAGTCTGTTTCTGACAGCTTGAGTGGACACATGCACATTTGTGGCCTGCTGGAGGTCATTTTGCAGGGCTCTGGCAGTACTCATCCTGCTCCTCCTTGCACAAAGGCAGAGGTAGCAGTCCTGCTGCTGGGTTGTTGCCCTCCTACGGCCTCCTCCACGTCTCCTGATGTACTGGCCTGCCTCCTGGTAGCGCCTCTGCTCTGGACACTACGCTGACAGACACAGCAAACCTTCTTGCCACAGCTCGCTATGATGTGCCATCCTGGATGAGCTGCACTACCTGAGCCATTTGTGTGGGTTGTAGACTCCATCTCATGCTACCACTAGAGTGAAAGCACCACCAGTATTCAAAAGTAACGAAAACATCAGCCAGGAAGCATAGGAACTGAGAAGTGGTCTGTGGTCACCACCTGCAGAACCACTCTATTGGGGGTGTCTTGCTAATTGCCTATAATTTCCACCTGTTGTCTGTTCCATTTGCACAACAGCATGTGAAATTGATTGTCCATCAGTGTTGCTTCCTGAGTGGACAGTGTAATTTCACAGAAGTGTGATTGACTTTGAGTTACATTGGGTTGTTTAAGTGTTCCCTTTATTATTTTGAGCACTGTATATCAGCATCAGGATCTAATATTTATATATATCGACAGCAGGGTCTAATATTAACGAAACTGCCAGTTCAGCTGTAATTTTGAAATCATGTTTTTACGTCAAAGAGATAAGTACTCATTATGTAGTTAAAAATGCATGTCTAATGCATATATGCGATGGGGCCATCACATAAATCAATAGTAAAGGGAGGGGCTTGCTGGGGCATTAATACAAATAGTGGTGGCTGGAGGCGATCATACAAGGGTGTGGGGGCACCACATTAATCTATACTAAAAGGGTGCTGGTTGGGGCATCAATACACAAGGGGCAAAAACACTAAGGGGGTATAAACGACAATGCAGTGTGAAAAATCCATCCTGATGTAGATTTCT
>VKOC01029579.1:0-28392 GCA_009364415.1 Spea multiplicata
CTTGCAAAAAAACACCAGAGTGTCAACATGCTGCGATTCTGAAAAACTGCCACAGAGCCCAAGAAAGCAGAAAAACCGCCAAAGAGGACTGAAAAAACGCCGAACAGAAAAACGCCAAGTGGATATGGCATTGTGCGATTTCCTATTGAAGAACAGCTAACATCTGGCCGCAGCGTTGTTTCACTAATAAATCGCTGTGTGGCTAAACTGGCGTTTTTATGGGCGTTTTTGCAAAAAAAAACCCAAGTGGAAACCTAGCCTTACGGCTTTATTTGAAGAGACAGTCATTACTTATTTTTTGTTAGAACTGTTTCTTTGAAAACAAAAATGTAAAAAAGTATGCCAAACATTCCGTGTCCATTTGGGTGTTTCTATTTCCTCTAATTTCTGTGAGAATACACCACATTCAAACCTGGCCATGCACAGATCTGGTGCTACTTGACAGATATCTGTTAAAATAACTATTTTTTAATTTTTTAAAGGGGTTTCTCACCTGCAGATGTTGCTGCTGTTGTGGTTGTTGGACTTGCACTGGTTGAAAATTTTGTTTCTGGGATGAATGCGTTACTGGAAATCCGGGGTGCAATATTGCTTGACCCATGAGCAAAATAGGAGTGTTATTGCTAGAAGTTTGTACCTCTAAATTTCGAAAAATTTGCACATTTTGCGAATATCTGTTTAAAAGAAACAGAAAGGACAAGACCAGTTATATTTTAATAAATAATATGATGGCAATGATGAAAAGGGAAAACATCTGTTGAAACAGGAACAAGCTGTGAAAATTGCATAGTAATTAAAGTTATTCTATTGTCATCACTGACAGTTCTGGTAAAGACAAAACAGCCGTCAGGTATTTAGCAATGGAAAAGTGAAAAGTAGACAGATTGTGAGGAGAGGCATTTTCCAATTGTTAAGTGCTCTTTTGGCTAGTGACAATTGCTGGCGAAAATGTCTCTCGTGTAAGATATAGATTTTCAATAAATAAAATATAGGTGAAAACACATTGAATGTTCACCATTGCCTGGCCAACTGCTGCTTTGTATATAGCAATTCAGAAAGACTGCCCAACTACGCACAGATGATATTTTTCACTAGATATCAATCAATATCTAACCAAACTTCATATATAGCGGCATCCTGCACTTTTCCTACAACATTTATCAAAGCAGTGTGCACTACAAATGGCCAGACCACCCCAATTTCTTTCAAAAATGTACGATTGTTCCATTACTTGGACTGATGTCCAGTGTCAGAGGGTCTCCTTGTGCTACAGGGCCTTGGCATCATTGGCTGGATGGGTTGACTGAGCAACAATCTGGAAGACAAAAACCAAACTGAAAAGATTTCCTACAGACTAACCTACATGGTACATTTCTCATGTAACTATAATTCAAGACACCATGTACACAAACAAAACAAAACATACGTTTAATGAAGAACATTTCTATAAAGAAAGTTGTACACAGCACAAATATTGAGGTGAACACCACTGTTATAAGCCTTGTGCTGTAATATTTATTTATTCCTCACGGGATTTTGCAAAACTTCTGTTTGAGTGATCTTTACTCACACATGGATGTCATTGTCACTGTTTGTTTATAAAACACCAGCATATTTTGTAGCATTGTATGTGGAGTTCCTGGTCAATTAACAAATGGCACCTTTACTTGAAGTGCAGGCTGTGATGATGAGCCGAGCCAGTGGGTAAAATGTAGTAGGTTAAATTATTGATGTAGGAGGGAATGTAGCGAATAATAGTTTAACAAAACAATAGTGACAGCTCACGCTGGTAGTATGCTAGGTCGCCTTTCAGCCATCTTGTCTCTTTCTGGCAGGTGCAATATAAGAAATGGTTCAAAGATTTAATTATGGCAGCTCTGAAACACAACCACTCTAGCCTTTACATGGCTCCACACCCAAAAATGATTTAAAACTGATGCATCCTGACTATATGAACAAGAGTGTTGGGACACCTGACCATTACACAAACAGGGACATTTATGACATTACGATGTTGCATTCTAAATAGGTCCCCTCTTTGCAGCTATGACAGCTTTCATTCTTCTGGGATTTCCACAAGTGTTTCTGTGGAAATTTTTGCCCATTCATCCAGCAGCGCATTTGTGAGGTCAGGCACTGATGTTGGATGAGAAGGCTCACAATCTCCATTCCAGTTCACCCCAAAGGAATTTGATGGGGTTGAGTTCAGGGCTCTGTGCAGGCTAATCAAGTTCTTCCACACCAAGCTCATCCAACAATGTCTTTATGGACCTTGCTTTGTGCATTCCAGTCATGCTGGAATAGAAAAGGTCTTCCCCAAACTGTCCCCACAAAGTTGGAAGTATAGCATTGTAGAAAATGTCTTGGTATGCTGAAGGGGACAGTATATATTGTTTTTAAAAAGGGATGGAAATCTTGGGCATTTCCAAATGTGTAACTATATCATTTTGCTACACTAGTATTATTATGACATTAATAAATAAAAAATAATATAAATATATCATATCACATATATATATATATATATATATATGTTTCCGTATCATAACATAAATAAATGCAATACATGGAAACGTTCCTTTAATGTCACAATTTACCTTAAGTGTTTGTCGTGACTGAAGTCTGGAGCCGTATCACACTGGCTGCTATCCTGCTGTGGACCAGAAGGTGGTGCTATTGTCAAACTCTGTGATAATAGTTGAGAGGTATTGTCACTGTTGGATGGTTGGTCGCTACTTGGAATTCCTTGAGTATTCCTCATAGATTTCTGAACCTGGAAAACATTGTTCAGTAAGCTGTTAGCAGAGGCCTGCAAACCAGTTACCAATATGATAACTGGCCGTATTTTCACAGAAATCTATAAGTTACTACATGTGCAAAATGCAATCCTAAATACAATGCCCTCAAATGCTTCTAGTCTTACTCTTTGCAGGGCCACTGTTAATGTATTTGTAAAGCTCTGAAATAATTATCAAGGTTACTATTTGCCACCTTATTTCAATACGATCAGAACCTACTTCTGTTAACATGGTTGTTATTCCCCATGACGAAGAAATAAGATATGATTAAACCCTTTCTGATCACAGACCATGAGAGAAGTTTGCACTGCATAAAGATCAAAGAGGGTTTGGATTTACACTACTGAAACAAAATAGCATGCCATAAATGTTCATTTACAATATACAGTATGCTGCCAAGGTATGCATGATAATGTATCCTATTTGATTATGCCATTCATTCAGTTATAGAAACCTAAAATGGCACCATGTTGGACTGGGCATAAACACAGATGTAAAGGCTAATAAAATATACTACGGTCAGCACTGCTTCCACACTATGAAGTTTCACTTTGCTGGTGATTTCCAAGATATTATGAAGGATGTCTTAAGAGTAAGGATTATCATTGCCAAAAAACCCACAGATGACTAAAAATAGTACCCTATTTGAGATTACAGTGGAGTCTCTCTGTTGTTGACCGGATGGAAGCAGATTTCCTAACTGGGAAGCTGCAATCTGTCCTTGAGTCGGGGGACTGGAAATGATCTGGTGTTGCTGGGGTATGCTGGTGGGCCTCGACTGGACTGATGCTTGCTGAGGGTCTGAGTGCTGCAGGCTGTCGTAGCTCAATGACATATCTGGTGTCTCGTAAAACATCTGAAAGAAATGTAACGTCTATTTACCTGTCTGTTTATTCCGTAGTTAATTTATGGAGTATTAAAAATAAATAACGCTTCCAAATGCAGCATGGAAATTTGGCAATATGTCACTAGAACCACAAGAATCATCTAGGGTGTGTTATATATGCGACATAACATCAGCTGCATGAATGGTCACCTGTAAGTTGGAATCCTGAACCATATTTAATTGCTCTTGAATTTTGTAGAGTTCTTCTTGCTGCCACCGTATATTGGCCTGGAGAATCTGTGTCCTCTGCTCTAGCTGGCTCTTTATGGTTTGGAAGACACCAAACTGCACTGAAAACTTAAAAAATAAGAAAATGTAAAAACAGTTGCTGGAATATAGGTGTATTCATTTTTTTAACAAACAGCTGACGGCACTAGTGAGATACCAGATGATATGCAGCCTGTTTTTCCTATATGATTCCTCATTTACCTTTTTGGACTTGTTCAGTAAGACTGGGAATCTAAATAGTCCCATACCTCCCTGAGTGGTGAGATTATTTATGAATGTGTGGGAAGACTAAATTAGTGGCATCAAAGATTCTGTAAAGACTATCTTCACAGTGGTCTCCCATCATGTTTACAGCATACTGTAAGGCAGGAGAGCTATGTCTTCATTCACATCTGTGCACCTGATTTCTAATACTACCTTTAATGATGCTTTAGCAAAGCTCCGCTAATTGTACAGCACTACTGGCCTGTGCAAAACCACAGATCAAGTTTTCTGGCCCAATAATAACATTTCTGATAGAGTACAAAATTGGAACTGCAAAGCATGCATTACAGAAAAATTCAGCAATCGGAAGAATAAACAGGAAAACCATGGGGATAATTAAATGGCTAACATTATCTAATACATTTGCTGTCCTGATCTGATCTACCTTTTTCACACCCCACCCTTTGCAAGCTGGCCAAACCAACCAGCTTTACCAAAGAGAAAGCTTCACTGAATAAGGAAGCGTAATCAAGCGTTTGTGTTAAATCACCCCACAAACCAAATACATATTCCGCATGCTTTGTTTGCAAATATATAATGTAAATGTTGAGATATATATACATATATATCTACATACATATATATATATAATATATATATATATATATATGTGTGTGTGTGTGTGTGTGTGTGTGTGTAAAACATTCATTACAGGTAATTATTATTATTTGTTGTTTTATATAGCGCCATCAAATTCCGTAGAGCTGTACAATTGGTAGACAGGGCATAAAAAGTAATATGTAACATAACAAATTGAAGGCCCTGTAATGAACTGCAAGATCAATAACTTTTGAGCAATGAACAAAACTGGGGCTCATATTCCCTTTATCATATATTACATAGATTTTAGCAACCTCAAACCTTTCCCAAGTAACAATTTGTATTCATTTGTTAGTAGAACAGATCACTATACATGCCCGATTGTAAATATGAAACCCAGTTAGTCATCTATTTAGATAGATCATGAATAAAGTTACATAAGATGCGTGCCTTCACATACAGATGGTACTGTTTGTGCTTGCTTATGGGTATCACTGTTGCTTAAATTATGTCTTACATACATCATGATTTCACACCAGAATACTGACTTACTTATTGTATACAGTATGAACAAGGGAGGTCACTAATCAATATTATGCTTACCAGCATTACATTAAAGGATGGACGCACAATATATTTATATTGCTGTTGCTACGTCCTCATATTTAATATGGGTAATTTGGTTTACTACATTCTACAAGTTTCACTGATATGATTTTCTTATTCTCACAAGGTTGCATTTTGCATGCTCCATACAGTCAAGTGACATAACTTTAGATTCTATGAGCTGTGGGCAAAGGCACAAAAGATGAATTTTGTGAGTCGCAGGTGAAGGCATGCAAGATGGATCACAACATGCATCCCGGTCTCACAAAATTAAAAGAAAAGCAGCATCCCTCACAGCATATTCATTTAAGAATATGTTTAAATATTTTTAAAAAGGTCCCAGGGACCCCTATTGACTAAGACACAGGGAGACAATCACCACCCTGTTCCTCCATCCCATATGCAGTGAGGCAGGGGGTAATAAAATAATTTTTTAAGTACCCCTCAGTATATCCCCATCCTCTTTTATCTGCATCTGCTGGAAGGGATAAACTCCCATCTTGAGTTTGGGATAAACAGATGTGGGATAGGGATTTAGGTGTGTGTGTGTGTACGTGTGTGTGCGTGTATGTGTGTGTGCGTGTGTGTACGTGTGTGGGTGCTTAAGTCAAACTTGCACTTGCTACTTGCCAGCAGCCTGTTGGTTAATGAATTCAGTGAGCAGAGAGATTATTTTGGCATACTAATGCAAATGCATTGAAAAACTGAAAGTGTGTATTTAAAATAAAGATAGGAAGAGAATATAATTACAATTGCTTTGTAGAAATCCTACTAACCTGTGATATCTTCTCAGTTTTACTAAACAGTTTTGTTGGGGCTGCAGATCATTCTAACATGGAAGCATAATATTATCTAAAGATAATGCGCTGAATTATTACTTTGTTTTGTATAACATTATCTTAGAATAGCATGCACAGTAAAAATGAATGTGATAATTTATTTCTGGTGATGCAGGAAATAGTTTATACATATTATTACCTTCTGAACCCAAGAAAATCTGAGTCTGCATTATTTGGATTTTATACGTAACTTCTGCCTCTCTAGGTCCACAATGAAATAAGAATTAACCCCGTCTCTTATAATATCTATTGAATGCTGGCATATTCTGGCTGGAAGACTTACTTGGGCTAGAGGAGAGGTCTGGTTCGGGAGCGGATCTTGCTCTAAAAGTTGTTCTTGAAGCAGGTCACGTGACTGAGCAGGTACCGGAGTCTGTATAAAAAGAGCTAATGCGCTGAGTATAACAGCATATAGGAATATAACGAGTATGATTGATGAAAAGCGTTAGGTTTGTTGCGACTGATGCCCACTTCTCACTTTTACCCTCCTCTTTTCACTTTACCCCAACTAAATGTTTAATTTATGATCCACTAATATCTCTGCTTCAACTAAGTATCTTAATGTTTCTTTCCATCACTTACATCTCCAAGCCAGATGCTGAAGCAAACTGTGATTTGTTTATAAAGGATGTGGTAACAACTATGTGAACTCATTTTGCATTGTAAACGCCCATGCCTTGAAAATGTCCCTACCAGAAGGCTGGAGTTAACCCTGTTTGATGCATAGTTCATAGTGAAGAAATCTATAGTACAAAGAGGCATAAAGTATGGTATAAAGAAAATAACACACGGTGTGGAGTGTTTAGAGATCCTATTAAGCCACGTTCACATCGCTTAGGGTCCCTTCAAAAATCAACACTCTAGGCAAGGGTCTGGAAGCCAATCTAGAGTGATTTTCCCAGTCACGTGGATGGTAGTAGCTGTGATATACTATTTTCGAAGAGTAAAATTACCGTCAGCTGCGTTCATGTTAACGCATTTTACTGGGGACTGTCTCATGCTTTTTTTTGTTGTAATTGCAATGTGCACATGAAAGACATAAGTAGAATCTACAGCTCCATACCGAAAGAATCATCCAAAGCAATACCACACAACAATAGTAGCTACGTGAGTGAGTGAATTGATGGCCTGCTCCTTTCACTGTGACATCCAGCAGCTTCCAAAAAAAAACCAGCCCTCGTGTCATCACTTCGACAGAAATTACATATTAAGTAGTGTTAAACAATCCACTACTGACGTTTAACCAGATTAGGTGACTTTGAACCTCCTTAGATTATGCGGTGAGTGTTTATGGTAACACAAAGACCTGTCTTAACATAATGTGTATTGTATTACACCTTCATGATGTGTTTTATACCTGAATTGAGACAGGCTGATTCATTCTTTGCAGGGCTACATCAAGTGGCATTCTGGGTATTCCTTGCAAGGTCTGACTGCTGGATTCTGTAATCAGCTTTGTGGGAGCAGCTGAAAGAAGCCAAATGTTTTAACACATTAGATGATTTTATGCAAGTGATAATGAAGGAATAAAGTCATGCTATCCAAATAATTAACTTTTCTAAATTATTCCTCTGAACACTTGCTCCTACATACTCCGTGTTATTATTTTTCAGCATGTCACAATATTGGAGTCTTACCTTTTTTTGAACCATGATTTATTTATATCTTTATGTGGGTTTTTATGTTTTTATGGCATTTAGCTAAAGAAACTCTTCATGGAATAATGGCATGTTTTATTTTCCTGTGTTTTGTATAACACATAACTTAATAAAGACTTTTAAAGTAAGTAACTACATTTACAACATCCAATATCTATCTGTTATCTATCTAAAAACGGGGGTGTTATTATTTTTAAATCTTGCTTTCTTTATATTTCTATACAGTTTGTTTATTTGAGGAGTACTAGATTTGCTTTTCTTTCTGCTAAATCTAAATAGTTCCCCTTGGCTATTTGCATTGGATGGCATCTGTTTCTAAATACCATCTTCACTGCCAACGCCACATGTGGAAAGCCAAATGAAACTCACATTGACCATATAAAACGCAGCCTTTCACTATGCAGTGCATGGTATGAACCTAAATAAATGTGATTGGTGGTGAACTAGCCGCACTCTATCCATACTAAAAACAAATAGTGTTACTTACATGTAGGTTCGGACATCTGGGTTTGTGAGGATTTGTGCGAGCTCCTTGAGGATACGGATGGTGTTCGGCTTGGGCTGAGAAGTGAGGCACTAACTTCTAGTGCATTAAAGTGCTGATCAGCATCCACACCTAAGTCTCTCTCCTGAAAACACAGCATTTATATTACACATGAAAATAGTATAAATACCCACAATAATAGCAAATATACACAATAATGTACAATATACAAAAGGTATCTCCCTTGATAGATACTGAAGAGAGGGGTGAGATTGTAACTTGGTAACTTACTCTTGGCCCTTGCAATACCATTCTTCATTTAAAACTAGTAGGACTCCCGACTTACTTACACAGCAATCTATTGCATTGTCTATATTTAATAAGAGGACACATTAAAACAAGTGGATACAGGTGAAATATGCAGTCTAAATTGGATTTATGACTCATTGCTTTAATCAGTCGAGTTAGTAATTCCATGATATATTATCATCTTGTTAACCTACTGTAAGGCTGTTAGGTATGTGGAATAGCCTCATACAGCCAAAGTGGTAGCAATACAGAGAGGGAGATCAAACGTGCATGGCATAGGCATGTCTGAGATGAGACCAATGACTAATTAAGATGTGGGTTACAGTACTGTGCTAAAGTTTCATGCAGGTGTGAAACATGCTGTAAAGTAAGAATGCTTTCAAAATGAGAGTTACCCCATGTATAAGCTGCAACTTTTGTTGAAAATTTTGTGGTCTAAAAATCTTATATCTTGTATCTTATACAGTGGTTGTAGATTTTTTTTCTTTTACCGGAAATAATCATCTACAGGGGCCCTGCTGCTTACCTCTGTGTTACTCAGCAGTGTCTCTTGTCCTGTTGAGGCTACATAGGAACCCAGTGGAGTCACGTGAATGTACATCACATCACATGACTCTCTGTTCCTGTTTCCCTTGGGCGGGACAAGAGGAGTTCACACGGAAGTCTGCAAGCGTCACCAGAAGATCTGCAGTTCAGGTATGGGTGGGGGAGGGTGTATGAATGAGTATGCGTGAATGAGGGAATGGCACAGGGAGGCTGAAAGTGATGTGTATGTACCGAGCATGATAGGAGTGTGATTGCTAACAATTGCTAGCAGCTAACATCAATCACACTCATATCATGCCCAGGCAGCCAGTACAATCATTTTATGTAATACATTTTTTTCAAATTTCTGGCCCCAAAATTAATGTGCGTCTTATACATGGGAAAGTCTTCATGGGGAAATACGGTAATTTTAACAAAATCATTGAACAAAATGCAAAGTGAGAAGAACAATCTAAATCAAATCAATATTTGGTATGACCACCATTCGCCTTCAAAACAGCATCAATTCTAGGTGCACAAAGTCAGACATTTCTTGGCATATAGTTAGGTGTATGATTAAACAATTATACAAAACAGATGCTACTTTAATATATAGGTTGAATCATTAACTGAAACAGAAACAGCTGTTTAGGAGGAATAAAACTTGGTGAGGAACAGCTACACTCATTAACAAGGTTACGTAAAAACATTTTCTTGCCCCTTTCACTCCAAATGCCTTTGATGATCCAGAAAGCTCTGGCATGGTTTATGAAACAGATTTGCCCAGAATTGTGTAGCCAACTAGTTACCAGCTGTCTATGCCAGTGTGAATGCAGTAAATCAGTGTGAATTCAGTTAATGCAAACTACAGGGTTCCATGCTCATGCATCTACTTCTTTTGTTCTCTATATAGACCCAATATTGTTCGATGGACAGGAGTTATTCATTAATATAGCCTAATCATATTTTTCAGTAATTGTTGGTCAGGCTATACATTTCTTATGCCCTTGTGATACCAGCATCTGTTTTCTTGCAGAACAGGAAGACACAAACATTGCTGTCTTTTACAAACATCAGTATTTTAGACCAATCTCTACCAACATTAGCATGATGCCATTTATATTAATATTAGTATTGATGCTAACACCCAATTTAACAAAAATAATATAATGTATCATCTGACAATATGAGCACACACTGCCAGCCTTTACCAAAAAAATATAGGTCTGTAGCCTCTGCCAATACCTACATGGCTAGGCCTGCTTTTTTCCATTATCATCATGCTTTTGGTAGATTTCTTACGTCGGTATTGCTCAGTTTTTTCTAGTTCTGAAACAAATACCATGCGGTTAGAATCTAACTGTTACAGTTACAGAGACAGCCTTTGTTTTGGCATGATATTGTTTCATGTAGACAAGGCTTTGCGTTTTACCTTCAGTGCTGAGGAGATCATTTCAGTTGAATCGTCTTCTAAATTCACTTCTTTTCTTCTTTCTACACGTACATCAGCATAACTAATAATTATAAAAACAAGCTGACATATGCAGAGGGTTGTGTTTCCAGGTTTATTATACTTTATGTACAACACAATCAAAGTTTCACAAACACTTGACACATAAAACAATGAATACACTTACCCAACAAGTGGGCCAATGGGACGTACCTGACAACAGTGTGTGTGCATACAATAAATTCGGGCTTTGAGTTCCACTGATGATATGTTATATAGTAATGTGTTTGAAGCCAGATCCACTGTTGGCCCTTGGTGAGAAAGCGATAACAGCAAGATTTTCCCTTTCCAAATTGCATTACTGTTAAGATTTAAAAAAAGGTTTTCTTTTTGTAATGTCTATAAAACATGAAAAAAAACTAGCCACGTTTTCTGTTCTGTCAGTTTGTTTCTTTAGAATATGGGGTATTCACATATAGTATAGAAAAGCAAATTTACTTTCGACTATTTAAGATGGCTCCATGTGTCATAAGAACAACATGCTAACACCCCCATCAATGTGCTAGTAATGGGATTTGGGGTACATTCACTAAAGGGGATTTCACAAGAGAATTTGTAGTAGTGTTGGATTTAAACATGGCCGACCAAGCTCTTCCTGCAGCAGAAGCTCACTTAGGCTAAACCTTCATAATGCGCAGTAAAGTCAAGCATTTGAAATCACAACATCCCCTTTAGTGAAAAGACCAGATTACCTTATGTCATTAGACTTCCCACTGTACATTGATTATATTGCGTGGAAGTGATTGCTATTATAACTGTAATTGGCAACCATCATCATATTGTTACTAATACCAACAAAAATTATTTTTTTAAAGAGCAAACACTAAGACAGCCAGTACAGTAGAACAAGATAGATGAGCAGGGCCCTCTTATGTATCTATTGTATATAGGTAATAGATGTGCACATACACATATCCACGCTAAACGAAAATAATTGCATCATGAGTAGTGGAATACTTACAATGTTCATGGCACCTGGCTAATATTTCAAGGTCATCTACATGGTAGTAATCATAACCAGATGTACCAAGGACTTCAAAAGGCAAATATCCAATGATTGGTGGCGCCCTGCACAAGTTAAGAAATGTAGTGTATATCTGATAATACAAGGCCAATATAAACAGTCTGATTAAACGCTAAAAACTATTTAAAAACACATAAAGCAGATTAGCCGTGTTTCCATACTTTTCTTTTCAACACAGCTCCTGATGTATTTTGCAGCTTTCAGCTAGGAAAAGTCAATAAACACCTTGAAGGGAATGTGACTGCTGACTGGGACATCCTAGGCTTTCCATCATCAGGGGGCAAATTGAAAGAACAGACACTACACATCAAGTTGAATCTTAAGAATGCAATAGAAAAGGACAGTATATAGAGTTAAGGTATATTTACTGGATAAAGTGCACATGTACAATTGTTATAATGTCATGGCATGTTAATGTGCTGTCCAAATATCTAACAGGTAAGCTGTATGTATAGTTAGACGTACAGTTTGGCTTCTGCTACTACCAAATCATCCCTACCTCACCTTCTTCTTTTTCCTCTCCTAATAGTTTGTAAGCTCGTAAAAGCAGGGCCGTCTTCCCCTTCTATATTAGTAAGCCCTAACGTGTGTTAATGTTATTGTCACTTTTGCACATTGTCGATTTTAATTCTATTGCTAATTTTCCATTTTACCTGTTTTTCAACAGTCTGTTGTTATTTATTGAAGTAGCACATAGTGGAGTTATCCACACATTCGGAAGGCTGGGATTTGGAAAGCCCTAATATTTAAGCCAACATTGTTTATCTCATACATATCATGCTTCATGGAACACTTCTGCATCAGGGTAGAGCTTCAGCACACACCACAGGAACAACTTGTTTCCCATTACCCCAATCGGGGCAGAGTGTGTCCCCTTTGTGTGTGCTGAGGCTCTGCCCTGGTGCAGAAGTGCTCTAGGGCAGTGGTTTTCAACTCATGGGTCAGGACCCAAAAGTGGGTCGCGACCCTGTCTTCAGTGGGTCGCGGAGGGTCAGGGCCGGACTGGAGGCATACCGGGAAAAATTAACTTTCCTGGGGCTGCCTTACACATTCTAGCTGCAATCCGCGAGCCGCAGGATGTCAGGACCACGGCCGCAACAATCAGGGCCATCAGGCAGCCTCCGGTCCGGCATGTACTTTAGTATTACTCCCCGACCGCAAATCAAGTTGCTTGATTGGTTTGCGGTCGCTGTCTGCTCCTGGTGGGAGCTGAATAAAGTTTTTCTCTGATTGCTCCTCCCCTCTTCCTGCTGCAGCCCGCGGACAGCCTTTCCACTCCCTCATCTTTTCTGAGGTTATTTTTGGGTCGCAAATTAATGACCAAAGATAAATGTGGTTCCTAAGAATACACGGGTTGAGAACCACTGCTCTAGGGTGACCCAGTGGATCACTGGAGAAGAGAAAAGAAGGATGAAAACAAGAACACAAAGAAAAAGAAGAAGTGGAGGACAAGTGGAGCTGTGGAAAAGGGACGGAGAAGTGTGAGAGAGCTTGATGGAGGGTGACAGAGTGAATGTCAGTCTTGTTTTGTTTGTTTAGTTGGGCTCCCTCCTTGTATATTAACAAAATAGACAAATATAATTCAAATAAAACCTAAATGCACAAGTCCAGCTTTAATATATATATACTCCTGTGCACCAGCAGGTCTCCAGTGGTTGGGGGATGTATTGAACCTTCCATTGGCTGTTGCAAACTAGCATTTTTAGCCAACTTGCAAGCACTCAGTTTAGTGAATAGACCCCCCCTGGATTACAAAGGTCCACCAAAGGAGTATTTCATGCAAGAAGGGCTTCATAATGCATAGTGAATTCAACTTACTTGCACAGATGTTTTAGTGGGGAAACCCCTTAGAACCTGTTTTACCACACATTCCAAGGAAAGTTATAGTAAAATTACAGTAGATAGCTGGCAAAATGTATTCCCTTTAACAATAAACTATATAGTGTTTCTGCTAATCTCTGTGACTCTGCTAATCTTCCATACAGCTGAGCACCAATGAAACCATGCCAACTTTTATTATTCTCCGGATACTATAAATTAAATCAAACTCACCTGTGATCTAGAAAAAGGAACTTCCATTCTAGACTATGTCTTGATGTGAATTCTTCAAAAGATTCTTCAACTATGCACATTTCCTGCAAATCCATGCCAGACACAAGTGAACCGAAAGTAACAAAATTATTATCATTATTATTTTAGTAGTTTTACACAAATTGCAGAGCTTCCATGACTGAGCACCATAATGTCATGTCACGCCGGTGGAGTTGGAAAATGAGACTTCTTTCACACTGGCCGTTTAGCGCTCAAAATTAGAAAAGGCTGCCACTCAACTCACAAGCATATAAGTTGGGCTGACATTTTCTTGTAGCGCATGCGTGAGAAGGATACTTAAGTACAGAGCCTAATTCAGCATAACTTGGCAGAGAAAATCAGACTTGATTAAAAACCTATAAAACAGAAATTCCTGCACTCATTTGCATCGACTCAACGTAGATCTAATTTATGTTGGGGTGGAGTGCTCCTTTAATGAGGCAAACTTTGAAAAGGTTTCGTTCAGGGAAAGGGAAATGGTATTTTTCATGCTGCATTTAGTTTATTTACTTATTCTTTTACTAAACACGACAGGTTATTTAAAACTATGTGCGATACATATTGGGAGTTTTTTTGGGGATTTAATGGAATTAACTGATAAATGATACAACCTGTAGCCAATTAAGTTAATGCTTTACCTTTAAGAACTGAGGCGTTGCAAGACGAACTGTTGCGACAAAACATACTTGCTTGCCAAGCTGTGATCGATACGTTCTTGAAACGTTTCCTTCAAAGCCATTGCATGAAGAATTAGACACTGCAAAGAAAAGCACAACCTCAGATGTTCCAAAAACACTTTATCCTCAGGTTAGGTTCTCATCACTGTATTCCCAAAAAATGTGTGGCATTATAATAGCACCACTAAAGTAAATTTAAAGAGGATATGTTTATGTTTTGCATAGACTCCAAAGCGTATTTGCATGCAACTAGAGGAATGCATGCGTTAATCATTAATTAATTAAAGTGTCTCATTTTCATCCTCAACTGGCTGTCTCTACTAAAACAACAAGCATTAGTATGTAAACTTTTTGCACATGCTGAGCAGCCCTGAAACATTAGCCCATTGCATGTATTCTAGGAAACGTCACTGTTCAAACAGCATACATGTAAATAGCATGAGCTACCTTGTTGATTTCAATGGCAGCCCCATTAAATATAATTTGGGTTCCTCTGAGCATGTGCAAGAAGCGTACTCGGGAACACTCATTGTTCTCAATAAAGGAAGCTGGGGGGAGGAGTTAAACAGAGTCTCTTTTCCTAACCCCAGTAACTTAAGAATGCTTTCACTGATTTTCATGCAGTAAAATCCACTGGAAGCCATCTCAAATGGACACACAAAATAAGGATGCAATGTACTTATAATGGAAGGGAATAGTAATACAGACCCTGAAATAAGACGTTAAAACCCATTCCTCAGGTTATTTTAATTCGCATTAACTGGGTTTATTTAGTGTATAAAACTGTTTAGGAAAAGCATGAGATCTATTTTAAATATTTTAAATACTTTTCTTTAATATATAAAGCCATTTTATTAGCATTACTGATCTAAGTACAACATTGCTTCAGCTGACACAGTATTTGGCTGAAAACATTATTATTTTTTGTTTCAAGATGTATTCCCTTATTCAGTCAACAGTATTTTTAGAAACAAATAATCCAGGACCATCTGAATACTTTTGGTGGAGTTGATCTTTATGAAACGATGACTCACTTGGAAAAATGTAACCATCCAACCAGAAAAATACAGGAAGAAAACAGTAATTAGGATGCTGCCATTGGTTTGGCAGCTGAAGGGCTCTCCTTGGTCTCCACACCACCACAAAGAGCTTCATCAGACATGCCAAGCAAGCTGTGCTAACTGCACAAATATGCATCCCTCCTCAAGCTAGTCCTTACATGTTACCAACATGCTTTGAACCTCAGAGGTGAAGTAAGGGCAATGAGTCACAACGCCTGAGAGGCATGGAGAGGAAATGCACTGTGGTTTGCAGAAGGCACGCTGAGGAATCTCAGCAGAGGATGACCTATTTGGAAAGACACCAGAGGCATCTGAATAGTTTCTCTCTGGAACAAAATATGACATACAGAGTGCAGAAAACTAGGAGTGCCTTTTCACTTCTCATAAAATGCTTTTAAATCTATTTTAGCTAAATGGAGCTGAATGGCTACATAAGAAGTGCAAACTCTAAGCTTGACATGACAGCCTAAAGACTTGCATGAAATTGTTTACCAATTCACTTAAAACTGAAGGTGACCTGATGTAGTTTATTCAATTATTATTATTACTAATATTATCTATAATGTATTAGGCGCCAACAAATTATGCAGCACTGTACATTTTAAAAGGGGCAGGTAATACATACATAACAAATATACATTAATATCTACAGATACATTAGGAGTTGAGAACCCTGCCCTGGAACCTTCGCATAAAATTCCAGACAGTAACGGTGGGCTTTTGAGGGCCCTGCTCATGAGCTTACAGTCTAAAGGAAATGAAAAGTTATAGTTTATCAGGTTCCTCTCTAGGTTATATAGGTAGATAAAAAAATGAAAATGTCAGCACACCTCTTGCAAGTTCATTGTTTTGTTTTAGTCAAACCCAGCAATACAAGTTCTTTTGACCATGAATTAGGATGGCCGTTCCAGGTGACTAAAACATAAAGTGAGTTACTACTAGACTTGGGCACCGCCCAACTCTTCATGTTCGTGTTTGTCTTCGTGTTCGTCTTTGCGGGGGGAAAAATCTTTGTTTTTCACAAATATTCGCTTGTTCCTGTGTTTGGTGCAGCTGCTCTTCATTGGTTGATGTCATACGAGCCCCCTGCAGGCGACCAATAAAGTCGCTTGTGACGAAACTCAGCCTGGGAGACCACTGATCTCCCCGCTCCAGGAGTTAAAAGTCCGTACGACCATCCAATAGAGTCACCCGTATGGACATTTAACTCCTCACAGCGAAACTTGGCCTGGGGAGGAGTTAAAGGTCCATACAAGCGACTCTACTGGTCATACGAGCTCCCTGCTGGTCACCAATAGAGTCGCTCGTAAAGACCTATAAATAGAATAACATTAATATTTTAGAGCTTCTTGATCCAGAGAGAAATCCGATTGCCTCTTGGAGTCAAGAAGGATTTTTTCTCCCTGATGGCAGAATTTGAATTAGCTTAATTGGGTTTTTTTGCCTTCTTTTGGATGAAGAATAGGAAGGTCAGGTAGAAGGGTTGAACTTGATGGACTTAGGTCTTTTTTCAACCTTATGTAACCTTTATCTCTTGACGGCAAAACTCCTGGGGAGACCATTGGACTCCCTGCTCCAGGAGTTAAAGGTCCTTCTGAGAAACCAACAGAGTCGCTCGTACAGACCTTTAGCTCCTGACAGCGGAACTTGGCCTGGGTAGACCATTGGTCTCCCTGTTCCAAGAGTTAAACATCCGTAAGAGTGACTCTATTGGTCACCGTCAGGGAGCTCCCCTGGCAAAGGTCCGTACAAATTACTCTATTGGTCACCGGCAGGGAGCTTCTCTGGTATCAACCAATGAAGGAGCTCCCTGCCCGCGACCAACAGAGTCGCTCGTACGGACCTTTAACTTCTGATGGTGAAATTCCGCCTGGGAGTTCCTGCTCCAGGAGTTAAAGGTCCGTATGAGCGACCAATAGAGTCAAAGAAAGAATCAAGCATGAATAATTTTATATGATGTTATGGTGGTTGTGATCGCAGGTATTAGTGAAAAACTACCAGGAAAAATGTGACTTTGTTTAGTATATTGTAGAGCTATATGTTTAAATTTTTATGTGCACCTTATCCTGAGAACCAAACAAAAGAACTACACAGGGCTGCTGCCAAAGATATCCCCAGGTGAGGATTGTATCGCCCATGCAAGTTTTGTGGGACTAATTGCTTAAGTCCCCATTCCTTGACTTTGCCACACGGTGCCAGCCACATATTATATTGCTGTGACTTTCTTCTCCAGTATGCGCAACCACTATCTCCTGTGACTTACAAGACCCCTATTATTGATGCACCTATTGTTCAATATTTATCTAAAACCGGTAAAGACCCCAGAAAGGGTATCGACCGTTCTCTTAGAAGTTGTCAGGATAAACACCTGGACATATTAGGCCCTCTGACTAAAATATTTGAGTTAGTAGAACAGGCTAGACTTTCTCATTCTGCTCTAGATGCAGATATTTTAAATGGCTGGATTCAGAGAGCCATTTGTCTATTTGGTAACGCTAATTCGGCTTTATCCAGCGAAAGAAGACGATCCCTCTTACTCAGATTGGATCCTCAATTGCCATCATTGTCAACTAAGGAACCTGGTCCGTCAGCCCAAGGTAACCTTTTTGGAGACTCTTTTGTGAAAGAGTTAGGGAAATTCGTTAATACATTTACATCATTTGATAAAGCAAAGTCATCTCTTAAAAGAGTGTTTTCCCAGAAGGTTTTTGACAGGGCTGGTAAAGGAAGGAACCGCTTTCCCGGCCGATCCATGTCTTCCCACAATGTGGGCAGAGGTTCCAGAAACTATTGGCAATCCCAATATCAACATTAACCACGGGAGACACATACATTTCTCCAATCCAGAGGGATTTCCTGGAGACAGAGAGGTGGTAGACAGTGGCAAAAGCCTAGATCTTTTTCAGGCAAGACCTAAATTTTCTCTATTTCCTCAGAGAGTGGGGGGCAGACTAATCCATTTTTTCCATCAATGGTCTATGATTTCTCAGGATCCTTGGATCCTTCAGACGCTTAAGGGATATGTTATAGATTTCATATTCCTGTGCAACCCTTCCCACCTCCCTCTATTTCTTTCCAAAAATCAGACATTCTAGCTATAGACTTAGAAATTAAAAATTTATTGCGCAAAGCGGCTATTGTTCCTGTTCAGTTTTCTTCCCCAGGTTTTCTCAGCAATCTCTTTCTGGTAAAAAATGAAAGATGCAGGTTACCGTCCGGTCATAAACCTCAAAGATATGAACATATGGGTTACCTATCAACATTTCAAGATGGAAGGTATACACAATCTAAGAGACCTTATCCTTCCAGAAGATTGGTTAACGAAGATAGACTTACAAGACGCATACCTGACGGTTCCTATACATGTGCCGCACCAAAGATTCCTACAGTTTCAATGGAAGACCGTCAAATACCAATTCACATGTCTACCATTCGGTCTAACATCAGCCCCTGGGTGTTTCACAAAGTTAATGAAGCCAGTGATCTCCCTGTTAAGAAGCAGAGGAATTCAGTTGATTATCTACCTAGACGACATTCTCATCATGTCTCAAAGCGAGCGTCGGTGACGAATTCAAACTCAGTGGACCATGAAAACTCTTACCAGCTTGGGTTTCGTCATAAACCAAGAGAAGTCGGTGTTGATTCCTCAGCACCAACTGGAGTTTCTCGGGTTTTCCGTAAACTCCATACATGCTTTGTTAAGTCTTCCGACCTCCAAACTCAGCCTCATAAAGAAGGAAATTCGATCAGTTCTTTCAAAGGGTTTAGTCTCATTGAGAAAATTGGAAGAATTATAGGAATGCTGTCAGCTTTGATTCAAGCTATTTTCCCAGCGCCTCTCCACTATCGTGCTCTGCAAAGGTTCAAGAACCGTCATCTCCAAGCAGGCCGAATCTATCAAGACCTAGTACCTCTTACGGTTGAAGCAAGAGAGGAACTTCTTTGGTGGCTGAAACGCATAGATGCATGGAACGGCAAGGCCGTTTTCAGTTCTCTTCCGGACATCATCATAGAGTCAGACGCCAGTCAACTCGGTTGGGGAGCGTGCTACGGATCTCGAACAACGGGAGGCAGAAGTAGATCTTCATATCAATTGCCTGGATCAATTTAGGGATCCTTTGCCCTAAGGTCCTTTGCAAAGCACAAAGTGAACTGTTGCGTGTTACTCAAAATGGACAATGTATCTGCGGTAAGATACATAAACTCGTTCGGCTACTCGTTCGAGACCTTTGACCGGATTGGCAAAAGATTTCTGGGATTTTTGCTTGGATCGTGGCATCACGATTCAGGCGGAATATATTCCAGGTGTTTTGAACACGGTAGCAGACTGGAACTCCGGATATTAGAAGGATTCCAGCGACTGGAGACTGCACCAATCCAATTTCCAACGACTAGCGGATCTTTGGGGCCCCTTCCACGTAGATCTGTTTGCGTCCAGATTGAACGCCCAATTGCCCAAGTTCTTCAGTTGGAGACCAGATCCAGAAGCCCTAGCAGTGGACGCTTTTCTGCAGGATTGGTCTCGGGATCTGCATTATGCGTTCCCAACATTTTGCATGATTCCCAGAGTTGCATCGATGGTCAGAACACAGAAGGCTAACATAGTCCTCGTCACCCCGTTATGGCAATCACAACCTTGGTACACAACGATTCTGGAACTGAGCATAGATGCCCCAAGATTACTTCCATCCTTTCCGGATCTTCTACTCAACCCTCAGGGAGAATCTCATCAACTGATTCTAGACGGATCACTTACCTTAGTTGCATGGCTGATTTCGGGAATCCCTCATCTATCGAGGGACTTTCAGAATCAACTACCGACATCCTATCCAATGTTAGAGGACCAGGTACCAGGGCAGTGCATGCATCTGCCTGGAAATTATGGTCTTGCTGGTGTTTGGAACGGGGTCTGGATCCCGTTCGAGCAAATGCAATTCATGTTGTAAATTTTTTGGCATCTTTGTTTGATAGTGGTAAAGCTTACAGAACTATTAATCTATATCGCTCTGCGATCTCGGCACATCATATTTTAGTCAATGATGTGCCTATAGGCAGACATCCTTTGATATGCAGGGTCTTAAAAGGTGTTAAGATTCAAAATCCTCCGGTTCCAAGGTATATGGAAACATGGGACGTTACCATAGTTCTTCGTTTTATCTCTTCATGGCCTGCGAATGATTCACTTTCTCTAAAACAATTGTCAGCAAAACTTACTATGCTTTTATGTTTAATTTCGTGTAAAAGAGTGTCTGATGTCAAGGCTTTGGGTTTCAATAATAAATCTTTTATTCCTTCTGGTGTCACATTCTTTATTTATCGTCGAACTAAGACTTTTCTCAGATCTGTTTTCTATCCTAGTTTTCCTAGTAATCAACCTCACCTCTGTGTTGTGCAATGTTTACGTCATTATCTAGACAGAACTTTGTCTCTAAGACAATCTTCTTCTTCTTCTTCTCCTCAACTTCTTCTACCGTAAACCTTATGCGCCTGTTTCATCGGCCACTCTGGCGAGATGGATTAAGTGGGTTATGCAATTAGCTGGTATTAACATTTCACTGTTTAAACCTCATTCACTCAGAGGTGCTATGGCTTCTAACCAGGGGCATAACTAGAAACCTCAGGGTCCCGGTGCGAGAATCTGTTAAGGCCCCCCCACACATCATATGCCGGCGCTCAGCGTGAAGCGCTGACAAATGCCTCACGCTCCCAACACTTCACTCTGGGCAGCGCCGAGGCAGGCGCCGGCAGCAGCAGCGGGAGCAGAGGAGTCCTGGATTTCTGTCAGTCAGGGGGGCCCAAGAGTTGCTGAGCGGTGGTTTTCAGCAACCGCTCTGCACCGCTTGGGCCCCTCTGACTGGCAGAACTCCAGGGCCCGGTCGCAGTCGCGACCCCTGCGACCCCGGTAGTTCCGCCACTGCTTTTAACGCTTTTTCCTCAGGAGTTCGTTTAGAAGATATTCTTAGAGCAGCAGACTGGTCCAGGGAATCTACATTCAAACAGTTTTATTTTAAACCTGTATTGCATGCTTCAACGTCTATGATTCATTGATATGTTTTCTAATTGCTTTAAACTTGCATAATATGAAGCCTCCTGTCTTGACATAAAATTGTGTGATTTTGCTAACTTTGTGACGCAAAATAGTGATTTTATTAAAGACAGGAGGTGAATATTATCCCTTTCCTGTTTATATTGTTTATTAACTCTCCCTTCTGCTATTGTCATTAGGTTAAATTTGCCGCATTTGCCTTCAGCACCGCAGAGGACGACTCGTTCTTCTGGCATCTGGGGGCTCCTCTTGTCACCGTTCCCGGCTGTTATTTGCCTTCCTGACAAAGGATGTGGTTGTGACCCGGCGATCTTCAGTTTCCACTTTCTGAACCTTTAAGATTCAGAAGTTCAAATTTGGGGACTGTGTTACGGCAAGATCAGCTAAGAAAGAGCATTTGGCAGTTACTCAGAGATTATATATACTCTGCTGTGGGTGTGATGTTCAGTTTTCTGTTAACTGTTTCAGTGCTGTAATATATTCTTTGCTGCTATTTGGGAGTAGTAAAGAGAGATTTGCATAATATTCGCCTCCTGTCTTTAATAAAATCACTATTTTGCGTCACAAAGTTAGCAAAATCACACAATTTAAAATACTAACTTAAGTTGGAAAGAGCTATACTATGAGATCTATCTGCCTAACTTAAGTAATATTGTTCAATAGGCAATCTCGGTTGAAGAGTTTCTGTAACACCAAATATTGTACTTTCCCCACAAAATGCAATGTAAGATTGTGTGCTTTATATTCAATGTCCAACATCATAAACTAATTTAACTTACCAGTGTTGCAAGACCAAAAATTTCCAACAAACTTAATATATTCATATGTTGGGAACTCCTTTGGGTTTAAAGTGCCTCTTAGAAGGTGACAGCAAAACTCCAGGCCATTGTCAGCTTAAACAACAGAAATGAAATACAAAAATACATTAACGACAGTGGTGTCCATCATGACATACAATTGCGATCATTCAAACGTGTAGTTCTCAATTTCTGCAGTGGATGTAGTGCGGATCTCCAGATATTTTACATACTACTATGTAATACGCATTTATTTTAAATTTAGTTTTAGTATGTAGTTATCAGGACTAGTAATCAGACCCACATCATAATAAACAGCAGTTAAGGAAAAATAGGTGATATATGTGTGTGTATAATTATTTTCTGGATATTATTATACATTTTTATAATTTTATTTATTTAAAAAAAAACATGTTTTTTAACCAGCTGCTGGAATTTCTATATCATGTGTGAGGATCTGGTCATGGAAGTTCTGTGTGATGAACAACATAGGGTAAAATCACCATAAAAATAACTTGCCATGACTGGAAACAGATCCTACCACACTATACAGAAGTAACTCATTGTAGAATACCATAGGTGTAATTTCAGTTGAAGACAAGGTGTCATTGATAAAACAGGTGTTCAAAACAACTTACAGTTCAAGCAGTTGAGAGAAGCAGGGTCTGTGATAAGCATTTGTGATGATAATATCTTATATATCTCTGAATGTTCTTGCTCTGGCAGGAAATTCAACAAATTTTGATCCATGATATCTGACTGTAGAGGAAAACGTTATAACAAACATTGGTAAAATATACAAATACTACACTTACAAACAGACGCAGAAACAAGTTTAAGATCAAAACCCAAATCAATGTACTTTTAGGTATTGCCTATTGCATGATGGTGAAGTATCTGCCTGCACTTCTCAGCACTGAGCAGACCATTCATTCTGATCAAATACCCAACTCCATTTTGCAGAAAATTGCAAGGAACCTCCACCAAGCTTCACTGTTGCCTGCAAATACTCATTTTTGTACCGCTCTCTAGTCTGTCCGAAACAAACTGCCTTCTGCCACAGCCGAAAAGTTTTAATCAATCCAGAGCACGTGCTGCCATTTTTGTTGCCTCAATCCCTGTGTTTTTTGGGTTGCTTGGCTTTGTTTCCATGTCAGAGGTATGGCTTTTCCAGAGAGTACATGGGTGTACCAGGGTCCCACTTTTTTTCAGCAGAGCTAATGGCAGTGCTGGACATCTTTGATTATAAAGGTAAGTAAGCCTTATGAGCCTTTTATTTGCTGCAGTTGGTTTCCTTGGCCCACCAAGGAAACTTCTATTTGCCTTGAAATGTCTGCTTGGTAGAGAGCTTGCTGATCCATTATAACTATCTTGTGTCTTGTTGCTGTGCTCAGTCTTGACATGGTGTATGACTTTTGACATTAAACTTGTTAGTGAGTTTGGCTTTTCCTAACCCAGCTTTATTCCTCCTACACAGCTGTATGTGTTTCAGTTAATTATTGTGTTTCAACCTACATTTTTAATTGATGATAATTAGCACCTGTTTGGTATAATCGTTTAACCATAGCCCTAACTATATGCCTGCATGTATGCAAAAAAATGATGCTGATTTGAATGCTAAGGGTAGTCAAATATCAAATTGATTTAGATTTTCCTTCTGTTTGCTTACTTTGGATGTTGGTAAATATTAAAAAATAAACTATTAACATGTCTATATTTCAAATAATTCTTATTTTACAGCATTTTACACCTACCTAAAACTTTTGCACAGTTTTATTTTTTTTACTTTTATTTTTTTAAATTATTTTTATCATTTTATATAGAATCATCATATTCTGTAGTGCTTTACAATGGGTAAACAGGACATAAAAGTAGTGTATAACATAGCAATTTGACTTACAGAAACAAGAGTGAGGGAGGGCCCTGCTCAAATGAGCTTAGTGTTGGATTCAGAGTGTGCTTTAGTGTATGCTGTTGTATAGTGTGTGTGTGTATAAGTGTGTGGTGGTGTTATGTGTCACGGTATGACATTATCCTGAGTGTGTCAACATATAGTGCTTTAAGTCTGTACTGGGCTCCAAGATTCCTGATGGCAGCCCTGGTGGGCAGGGAAAAATGGACAGTCTCACCAAACTCGACTTAGATGGACTACGTATAACCTGTTAAATGTTATTTGGTCTATACAAATTTACTATGCCTAAAAAGAGGGAAACCTTTTATAGATTAACCTGACCTCTTCATTATTTATGTATTTATATGTATTTTGCTGGGGCCTATCATTTTGAGTTACCTTGCAAGCTTTTTACATTTCAGTCTGGCTCCTAATATCTATGTAGATTGACCCAGTGTTGCCTGTTCTACATGACTTGCAAATGACCGATCGCAAAAATTAAGAACAGAAACACAGAATATACTTACCGGTAAATGGCCAAGAAGTGGAGTGATGCTATCAGAAACATATATGATACTCCCATCTGTTGTGACTGCTATAATGAAGCCATCTAGTGCCTAAACATAATGAACAAAATGTTGAATTTCGGATTTGCACTGCAGAATCATACATCTATTAGGACACAAGGCTGAGAACTTGAACTTTGGTTTACATTACATACTCTCTTTGCAATATTGTATAAAATTACACATTTTTCCTAGACAATCTTCCTTTACTGATAAACGTACTTATGCACTTGACTAAACTTGGCAGATAAGACCTAAAAAGTTTGGCCTTCTATTGTGGCATCCTTCAACCATTAAGAGTACATTGTAATTATGCAGGAAGTGACAAGCATAGGATGTAAATAAACTGTTCCAATTACCTGTTTACATCTTCTCCAGAAATCTTATTGGTCCAGAAATCTTATGGTTCAGCGTATGGGATGAGTTGACCAATGACCATGTCTCTGACTTTAAATATATATATATATATACCATATTTGCTTAATTATAAGATGACCCTGATTATAAGATGGGCCCCCCAAAATTTGAATATTAATTTAGAAATAAAAGAAAAACCCTGATATGCCACCCTGATATGCCACTTTCCCCCCCTTATATGCCACTCTGTCCACTCATATGCCTTATACCCCTATATGCCACTTTGCCCCCCTGATATGCTTTATCCCCCCCGACTTACCGATGCATCCCTTGACTTGTCCCCCGTGCTCCAGACTCCCTGGTGTCAAGTAGGACTTCCACCGGGGCTTCTATGATGGAGCACCGGAAGGTCATGTGACGCCGGCTCTCCGTCACAGAAGCCCCAGCAAAGTGTCAGGTAGCAACGGAGGTTGAGGATCCAGGTCAACTGCAGTGCTGCCTGGGATCTGGGCCTTAGTCTTATAGTGAGACCTCTATTTGAGTACTGTATACGGTATATACAGTACTGTGCAAAAGTTTTAGAATGCTTTCAAAAATATACATGTTGTTTTTTATCATTTAACAAAATGCAAAATGAGTGAACAGAAGAAAAGACAAATGAATATTTGGTGTGACCACCATTTGCCTTCAAAATAGCATCAATTCTTCTAGGTGCACAAAGTCAGGGGTTTTGTAGGCATATACAGTAGTTAGGTTTATGATTAAATAATTATATCAAACAGGTCCTAATGATCATACATTTTATTTACAGATTTAAACACAATCATTAACAGAAACAGCTGTGTAGGAGGAATAAAAATGTTTGAGGAACAGCCAAACTCACAATGTGAAGTCATATACCATGGCCAGACTAAGCACAGCAACAAGATAGATGTACTGCATTAGCAAGGTCTCTCTCAGACATAAATTTCAAGGCAGACAGGTGTTTCCAGATGTTCTGTCCACATTCTTTTGAATAAGAACAAAGAAACAGGCAATGTTGAGGACCATCAAAGCAGTGGTCAGCCAAGGAAATGTAGGACACATGCCACTTACTTCCCTTCGCAATCGGAACATGTCCAACAGTACCATCAGCTCAGCATTGTTAGAAAATAGCGGGACCCTGATACACCCTACTGTCCAGAGAGGTTTTGTCAGAAGTGGTCATCATTGGAAACAAGACTTTTCACGAAAAACAGAGGAATTGGGGTACAGAACATTTGCAACAAGTACTGATGAGTCAATTTCAAATAAGTGGCTGTAGCAGAAGTCTGGAAAGCAGTAAAAGAATCAATGCTTACAGGAAACAGTGAAACATGGTGGAGATTTTTTGAGAGCCTTGGGCTACATTTCTGCAAATGGATTTGATCAGAATGGTCTCATCATTTGACTGGCTTTAAATTTATTCTGCAGCATGACAGCTACCCTACACATATAAAGTCATAAAGAATTATCTTCAGCATTAAAAGATCAAGGGGTCCAGTAAGTGATGGTATAGCTTCCACAAAGCCCTGATCTCAACATCATCAAGTCTGTCTGTGTTTACATGAAAAGAAAGAAGCAAATGAGATTGCCTAAATCCACAAAAGAACTGTGGTTAGCTCTCCAAGATGTTTGGAACAACCTACCTGCCGAGTTCCTTAAAAGCTGTGTGCAAGCGTACATAGAAGAATTGATGTTGTTTTGAAAGGAAAGGGTGGTCACACCAAATATTGATTTTATTTACATTTTGCATTTTGTTAAATGGGGAAAAAAAATGCAATTACCAATTTACAACTGTTTTAAGGCATAAATGATTTCCTATTTGTACAAGTCTCAAATTAAATGAACTAAAGTATTAAAAATGGCAAAACTTAAACATGTTGTATTTACCTCCAACATGAGTTGAGTGAACTCTTCATTAGTAAGGAAAGAAGGCTTCCAGTCCTGCTGGAGATCACAGATCTCTGTCTGAGCAACCTCTGATCAAATAAAAAAACATTATCATTTTAAAACAGAACCATGCAAAGATCACTTCAATGCCAACACTTTCTTAGTAGAAATCCATATAACCATTACTTTTTCAACAAACCATTTCTGAATGGAATATTTTGGCATATTAATACGAGTAACAAATGATTACTGGAGCACATACACATAGACAATTATGCTCCCTGGACTAGATGTGACATCATGTCTGGGCTGTATTTTCCCTACAGTAGTAACGGTACTCAAATTCTATTATAATAGAAATAGATTTAGTCATACATCTTGTCAATGTTTTTAGAATGAATTATATTTTATAGCATCTGCTATAGTATCAATCAGATTTTATTTATCGAGAGCCAGCAGATTCCATATCACTGTTACAATGGGGGGGGGGTCAAATGAATAGGATGCTCCAGTTTTCATGGAATCCCCTTGAATAATAAAATCATATGAAAGAATTTCATATTTCAAGTTTTGCATCCCAACCCAAAGGGGACACCCCACATATTTAAACACTCGTATTTCTCATATACATTAAGAGGATTCAATGGCTGGAGTGTCACATTAACATATAATTAATGATAAGATACAAATAACATTTCCTCTTTTACAGTATATTACAGTATATACTTTGTAAACACTTATATGTTATGATGTAATATATTCTAATGGAATAAATGGAACACAAACATATGTTCATTAATAATTTGCCATTCTGTAATGCACACACACACATATACCGTATTTTCTCGATTATAAGACAAGGTTTTTTCAGAGCAAATGCTCTGAAAAATGCCCCTCGTCTTATAATTGGGGTCGTCTTATAGTCAGACCTCAAATAGGTCTGACTATGAGATGACTAAGATCCAGATCCCCCACAGCTGCAGGGGACCTGGATCCTCCTGTCTCCCCCCCTACTTACCGGTACTGAGTCCCCGGTGTGTAGCTGGGGCAGCGTTTAGATGTCTACGCGATTCGCGTAGACAACGTCTGCTGCAGCCGGAAGGAGGTGTGGCTAGCAGTGGGGGTTGTCTGCGTGCATCGTGCAGACCTTCCCCGGCTGTCAAAGATCAGAGTTCCCCGCACCGGTGCAGCACCAGCAGCGGCGCGGGGAACTCTGATCTCTGACAGCCGGGGTAGGTCCGCGTGATGGACAGGAGACTCAGAAGTACCGGTAAGTGGGGCGGGGTGGTGGGAGTTAGTGTTAAATGGGGGGCATAAGGCATTT